>CAXKVY010002614.1:0-51955 GCA_964058915.1 Tetropium fuscum
TGAAGACTGGAAAGGCACCACAGGATCAAGGAAATCCCAAAAGTCAACTAACAACCTGTCAGTTAATTATTATGATAAAGGATTGTAGAGTCTACATTATAGTCATGGTTACGGAAAGACTCATATATCCAACTACATATTAGTTTATTAGCCACTTAGTTCGGCGGATTGCTGTAAGACTTATGTACTAGAGGTTAAAAGCGATTTCTCTGTTTTGTCGTGTCAGTAGGGACCTAAGGACCATATTCCGAACGGGACCCTATCGGATCAGGCACCTTTTTTTATCCCGAAGGTGGATGCTACCCCTTATTGGGCGTGGGAGGACGTTTTTCGTTATTTTTCGAGTTATTGAAAACGAGTTAAAAATGTATTTTTTCGCGAATAATTATATATATTTACAGTCTATTAACACGTGGTGTCACAAAAATAACTTAGATCAACCAGTAAAGTTTGATTATTCATTAAATAATATCGTTTTAGCTAGACCACCAACGCAACGTTTAAAGATCTTAGTGTAATTTTTGACAGTAAACTCTCTTTCGCAAATCATATCAATTAGAACCCTATTATATATCAATACCATCAGATTTTTTGGTCACTTGAATTTTTGGTCATGAAAATGGATCAATTTACATGATCCATTTTCGACCTAAAACCTAATCTAAAGGTGCAATTTATTTTTCTTAAAAAAACATGTTAAGAGCAACATCAAAGTCCGCAGCTAATGTTTAGCAATTTTAAATTGTTCGCAGCTACCTCATTGTCAAGTCTCTACCTCATTGCAATTATGTAATTTATTAATAAAATTTAATAACTTTGATAGTCAGATTATATCGCATTACTTTAGACAAAGTAATGCATGATTTTAAAATATTCTATATAATTTTAATTAAATCTTAAATTTGATTTTAATCCATTTGTAACTATTAAAAATTAACTAAAATACTTTCGTTTCCTCATGATTACTTTTGGTTCCCCTGTGAAGCGTATAAATTGGGGATATAATGAATGGGTAAGTCGTAAATTCCTGTTTCATAATTAACTTCATTTATTTTAATAAATTAATACCTGCTATTTTAAAACAATTACACAATCAAGTATGGAAACCTTAAAAGCTAATTAATTCTGGATTTCCTCATATTAATTGATTCATCAGAGCCGAGTGAAATGTCGGAAGGGATTTTTGATGATTGACTATTCAGCAGTCATTAGCTCCATTGAATTTTTGTTATGTAACTGCTTTTATAGTTTTTTTTTTGTTGTTGTTGTGGAATATTTACTTCAACGTAATCTTACGTGAGTGATAACTATTTTCTATGTAGCAAATATATAATAGACATATTTAAACATTTTCTCTGTCTTTCTTATGGATGTCAAATTAAAATTTTGTATATATATATATATATATATATATATATATATATATATATATATATATATATATATATATATATATATATATATACTCTATCCAACGAGAGAATGGACTTGCTTTGCGCATCGGCGACTAATGAGGAGGGGCTCTGTAACGATCTACCGTCATTCGATGAAATAAATTCGTAAGTAGGTGAAATAAATTTTATTTTGAAAACATGAAAACTTTTTATTTGTTTAACATAAATTTATTATAAATGTATTAGTGTTAAAACTGTCTCCTCGTACGACATTTGCGGATTGTCTTCCTTTAATTTCTTATATAAATTTATTATAATTATTTTTTGACTTTGATGCACGACTTAAAATTAAAAACAAAAATAAATCATTGACCACGGTTACTGGTGGTGAATAGTATGCGTATTAAATAAAACATATTTATTATTATATTTCTTTACCTGGCCTCTTTTATTCTTCTTAATTGGCGATAATGGTGGATTTATCTCGTCTCTGGCTACTGCCATTCTTATAATAGATTTAAAACTTATTTCACAACCGTAAACAACACAACTAAAATAACCGTACTTGCGAGACTACAAATACAAACTGTGAATAGGAAGGCAGTAGTAGGTACTTTATATAATTAGGTACTAGGTAGGTATCGGACCCAGGCGCCGGCTCTGGCTACCTGCTGAGCCAATTAAGACGTTGAGGGCGTTGAACTAATGTTCTAAGGGGCGAAGATCTGACCAAAACAGACGAATTTTCGCTCGAGTGCAAGTCCATTCTCTCGTTGGATACAGTATATATATATATATATATATATATATATATATATATATATATATATATATATATATATATATATATATATATATATATATATATATATATATATATATATATATATATATATATATATATATATATATATATATATATATATATATATATATATATATATATATATATATATATATATATATATATATATATATATATATATATATATATATAAATATATATATATATATATATATATATATATATATATATATATATATATATATATATATATATATATATATATATATATATATATAAATATATATATATATATATATATATATATATATATATATATATATATATATATATATATATATATATATAATATATATATATTAGGGTGTTTTTTAATTTTTTTTCTATCCCATTGGCTAATGATTTAGCATTCGATCTAAAATAATTTCACTCAAAGTTTTAGCTTCCTAGATCAAATCTGTGAACGGCTCAAACTGAGTTTGTTTCTCGTTTAATTTACATGGGAAATCGACGTTTTTACTCAAACATGAATAGCTGGTAGAATTTTTTTAAATTTCTGATAGCAGCATTATATAGAGAATTAAATTTCCTACAAAAAGGTCCTTAGTACTAAATCCGTGAATTCATTATTTTGCAATTATACCTTAATCTTTTCCTTCGGTTACCATTGCCCACTTTTGTTTTTAGTTTGGATGTTTTATCTTTGAACCATATATAATCAATAGAAATGTGTCTGTCATAAATTTTGTGTTACTCATATATTTGTGAATTAGGTAAATATAAAAGCAGGTAACATATATGAGAATTGATTAATTGGTAATCATTATTATGTCATTCTGAAACTGCAGTCCCAACTAGTTTTATAAGAAATTGCTCGTAATTGATCATCCTAATCTCACGGGTTATTAAAAAAATTAATATGTTGATAAAAACAGTATTTAGAAGATTTTAGCAGAACCATTTGTACTCAAAACCGAAGCACTTTAAAGACTTGAATAATTGAAGAAAATCAAGTATGATATAATATGTCAAAAGAATCGTTTAAATTATTATTTACACGTGTAAATACCTACAAATAAAAAAAATACCAAAACTATTTATTAACCCCATTATTTCAATAGTTCTTGTTAGTATTAGTTAGTAATGTGTTTTGTGCTTTTCAATAGAGTACCGGGAATAGATATCATTTTATTTGTAAGAATTTCATTCAAATTCACTAGAGGCATGACAGTATCTCGCTTAAGCTAATACAACTGCAATGGAACAATAACACATTATTTAAAGTATTATATTATTATTAATTTATAACGGCTTGTTTCATAGGAGCTCGTACAGTGCCATTTATCATGTTTTGCCAAGATGTGAAATTTGCTTTTAACACTGCAAATATTGACTTGAGATTATTTGAGCGTATTATTCCATTTTTTTAAATAAATTGTAAGTCTAGTTCATTGCCAACGGTAACACATTTATTGCCAATTTAGTACGGCCGTAAATCCATCATGTTTTATCAAAACAGAAATATTTAACAGGGGAACACAAACTGGACGTCACAATAAATATGTGTTCTTATATAATTGGGGAAGATTTATTTATAGCTTGATAATAAAATCCTTGACATTTTGCTCTAGATTTGAGTTCTTACTAATATGTATCTTTTATACCTACATATTTAACGAAATTTCACACTAATGTTTATTTGGTTTGTACTTATACAATTTAAATACGCAACAAAAACACTACTTAGTTATATTTTAATAGATTAAATTCTAAATTCTAAAAATTTAGCTCTAATTGAGTAATATTTTTCTAAACTAATTTCATCATACATTCTTCTGTCCAATAGTGTAATATAGGCAACTAATACACTTCGCATCAAAATTAACGCACCACATAGAAAAATCGAAAAAATCAAACTGAATTTCCTGGCAACCCGATTTCGATGTTTTATTTTTAATTGTAACCTTCTTCTTCAGCAAGGTCACTATGGTAGTATCTCCTATTCGAATTTCAGTTTTGAGCATACACAGGGTGTTGCAATGAAGTAAAGTTTTTTTCATGAACTTCGCAGTGGGAACACTCAGTGGAATGCTGTGATTAAAACGGTCGGTGTGTACTGATGTTAGACTGTAGCCCCATTTTTTCAAACCTTTCCGTTCTTTTTTGAATCCGTTATCTCTATTTTTAGAAGAGATACAAAACTAAAATGAAAATTCAGTATTATTGTAGTAATTCAATAGCAAGAACAAAAATCAACAAAGCGGACGAAGAAAATCAATACTTCAATACCATGTATTTCCACCCCTACTTCTAATAACGGCTTGGTATCTACTACTCATACTTGAAACCAGATGCGTAATCTGGTCTTGGTCAATATTGATCCATGTTTCTCTATGAATATTTTCAACGTCGTCAAGCGAGGCAGCGAACGACTAATTTTAACTGTCTCACAAATGCTCTATAGGATTGAGATCTGGACTACGCGGAGGCCAGTCCAGCGTTTCAATGCCCACCTCCTGTAGATATTCCTGAACTATCCGAGCAACATGCATAAAAGTTATTTTTGTTTTTACTACTGTTAAATCTGGTTCAATACAGTTTTTAATCTTTAATTATTTTAATTCTCGGAAATGTTGTCTCGAGTATAAATTCAGAGAATTTCAAGAGAAGAAAATAAACGAACAAAAGATAAACTCGAGAAGTGAGAAGAGTTTCAAGACATTACAGAAAATCGATGTATTTAGGTGATAAAGTTAAGTGTTAAATAAAGTTTTTGTCTCCTACTCTCCCCTTTTTTTTTTTAAATATTATCATTATAAATCAGTTTCAAATAATAATATCATTCGGACAGTCCAAAAATTTTTATATATAACTCCTTAAAATTAATTGAATTAAATCCGATTTTTAAGAGAATGTTTATTTTTGAAAATAATGAATTCACGGATTTAGTACTAAGGACCTTTTTGTAGGAAATTTAATTCTCTATATAATGCTGCTATCAGAAATTTAAAAAAATTCTACCAGCTATTCATGTTTGAGTAAAAACGTCGATTTCCCATGTAAATTAAACGAGAAACAAACTCAGTTTGAGCCGTTCACAGATTTGATCTAGGAAGCTAAAACTTTGAGTGAAATTATTTTAGATCGAATGCTAAATCATTAGCCAATGGGATAGAAAAAAAATTAAAAAACACCCTAATATATATATATTATATATATATATATATATATATATATATATATATATATATATATATATATATATATATATATATATATATATATATTTATATATATATATATATATATATATATATATATATATATATATATATATATATATATATATATATATATATATATATATTTATATATATATATATATATATATATATATATATATATATATATATATATATATATATATATATATATATATATATATATATATATATATATATATATATATATATATTTTTATATATATATATATATATATATATATATATATATATATATATATATATATATATATATATATATATATATATATATATATATATATATATATATATAATATATATATATATATATATATATATATATATATATATATATATATATATATATATATATATATATATAATATATATATATATATATATATATATATATATATATATATATATATATATATATATATATATATATATATATATATATATATATAATATATATATATTAGGGTGTTTTTTAATTTTTTTTCTATCCCATTGGCTAATGATTTAGCATTCGATCTAAAATAATTTCACTCAAAGTTTTAGCTTCCTAGATCAAATCTGTGAACGGCTCAAACTGAGTTTGTTTCTCGTTTAATTTACATGGGAAATCGACGTTTTTACTCAAACATGAATAGCTGGTAGAATTTTTTTAAATTTCTGATAGCAGCATTATATAGAGAATTAAATTTCCTACAAAAAGGTCCTTAGTACTAAATCCGTGAATTCATTATTTTCAAAAATAAACATTCTCTTAAAAATCGGATTTAATTCAATTAATTTTAAGGAGTTATATATAAAAATTTTTGGACTGTCCGAATGATATTATTATTTGAAACTGATTTTATATCATTATATCATTATATCAATATTATCATTATTAATATTTAAAAAAAAAAGGGGAGAGTAGGAGACAAAACTTTATTTAACACTTAACTTTATCACCTAAATACATCGATTTTCTGTAATGTCTTGAAACTCACTTCTCACTTCTCGAGTTTATCTTTTGTTCGTTTATTTTCTTCTCTTGAAATTCTCTGAATTTATACTCGAGACAACATTTCGGAGAATTAAAATAATTAAAGATTAAAAACTGTATTGAACCAGATTTAACAGTAGTAAAAACAAAAATAATTTTTTATGCATGTTGCTCGGATAGTTCAGGAATATCTACAGGAGGTGGGCATTGAAACGCTGGACTGGCCTCCGCGTAGTCCAGATCTCAATCCTATAGAGCATTTGTGAGACAGTTAAAATTAGTCGTTCGCTGCCTCGCTTGACGACGTTGAAAATATTCATAGAGAAACATGGATCAATATTGACCAAGACCAGATTACGCATCTGGTTTCAAGTATGAGTAGTAGATACCAAGCCGTTATTAGAAGTAGGGGTGGAAATACATGGTATTGAAGTATTGATTTTCTTCGTCCGCTTTGTTGATTTTTGTTCTTGCTATTGAATTACTACAATAATACTGAATTTTCATTTTAGTTTTGTATCTCTTCTAAAAATAGAGATAACGGATTTAAAAAAGAACGGAAAGGTTTGAAAAAATGGGGCTACAGTCTAACATCAGTACACACCGACAGTTTTAATCACAGCATTCCACTGAGTGTTCCCACTGCGAAGTTCATGAAAAAAACTTTACTTCATTGCAACACCCTGTGTATGCTCAAAACTGAAATTCGAATAGGAGATACTACCATAGTGACCTTGCTGAAGAAGAAGGTTACAATTAAAAATAAAACATCGAAATCGGGTTGCCAGGAAATTCAGTTTGATTTTTTCGATTTTTCTATGTGGTGCGTTAATTTTGATGCGAAGTGTATTAGTTGCCTATATTACACTATTGGACAGAAGAATGTATGATGAAATTAGTTTAGAAAAATATTACTCAATTAGAGCTAAATTTTTAGAATTTAGAATTTAATCTATTAAAATATAACTAAGTAGTGTTTTTGTTGCGTATTTAAATTGTATAAGTACAAACCAAATAAACATTAGTGTGAAATTTCGTTAAATATGTAGGTATAAAAGATACATATTAGTAAGAACTCAAATCTAGAGCAAAATGTCAAGGATTTTATTATCAAGCTATAAATAAATCTTCCCCAATTATATAAGAACACATATTTATTGTGACGTCCAGTTTGTGTTCCCCTGTTAAATATTTCTGTTTTGATAAAACATGATGGATTTACGGCCGTACTAAATTGGCAATAAATGTGTTACCGTTGGCAATGAACTAGACTTACAATTTATTTAAAAAAATGGAATAATACGCTCAAATAATCTCAAGTCAATATTTGCAGTGTTAAAAGCAAATTTCACATCTTGGCAAAACATGATAAATGGCACTGTACGAGCTCCTATGAAACAAGCCGTTATAAATTAATAATAATATAATACTTTAAATAATGTGTTATTGTTCCATTGCAGTTGTATTAGCTTAAGCGAGATACTGTCATGCCTCTAGTGAATTTGAATGAAATTCTTACAAATAAAATGATATCTATTCCCGGTACTCTATTGAAAAGCACAAAACACATTACTAACTAATACTAACAAGAACTATTGAAATAATGGGGTTAATAAATAGTTTTGGTATTTTTTTTATTTGTAGGTATTTACACGTGTAAATAATAATTTAAACGATTCTTTTGACATATTATATCATACTTGATTTTCTTCAATTATTCAAGTCTTTAAAGTGCTTCGGTTTTGAGTACAAATGGTTCTGCTAAAATCTTCTAAATACTGTTTTTATCAACATATTAATTTTTTTAATAACCCGTGAGATTAGGATGATCAATTACGAGCAATTTCTTATAAAACTAGTTGGGACTGCAGTTTCAGAATGACATAATAATGATTACCAATTAATCAATTCTCATATATGTTACCTGCTTTTATATTTACCTAATTCACAAATATATGAGTAACACAAAATTTATGACAGACACATTTCTATTGATTATATATGGTTCAAAGATAAAACATCCAAACTAAAAACAAAAGTGGGCAATGGTAACCGAAGGAAAAGATTAAGGTATAATTGCATATAGTAGCGATTTTTGTACTTAACACATTATTCATTTATATACCGATGTCATAGGAATCAAAATTGCAGCATAGGTGACAAATCAATCCAAGCGTTCTATCAAAGTTCACAAAATAAATACTATTCTGTAAACTTTGTTTCTATCAAGGTGTGTAGTGCACCTATGATGGTATCGGAAAATATATCTTACCGCGTAAATAAATTCGCTCAGCAATACCTATTTAATTCAAAGTACCTAAGTTCTTATTCCAATCGTATTATAATAATATACTGATAATCCGGTTTTCAAGGCGCAAGACTGATTCGTATTATTGTATAGCAACATGCGAAAACCAGTTAGGTACCTATTTGATTTGTCCGATGTAAGCTAACTTGTATAACTGTATCAAATGCTGTTCTACGTTCTAGTTCGTTCAATTAAATCTTACCTTAACATTGATATATATATATATATATATATATATATATATATATATATATATATATATATATATATATATATATATATATATATATATATATGTATATATATATATATATATATATATATATATATATATATATATATATATATATATATATATATATATATATAATATATGCTATATATAATATATGCTAACGATGCTAAACTAAAGTGAGAAAATGTACATGGGATAGCCTTTATTAAAATTGAATCAAGAGGCCATGAAAACAAATTGAAGAAACCAAGGAAGTATAATAATAATTGAAAATAGATAATAATAGAAGAATAATAAGATAAGAATAGTAAGATAAGAAGTAGAAGTAGAAGTAGCAGTAAGATAAGAATAATAAGATAAGAAGAATATTAAGACCAAGAGAGAAAAGAAGGATCATAAATTGAAAATATAGTTTTGTAAGCAGTTGGCAGAGAGGAAAGGATTTATTGGTTTGCATGAGGCCATAGGTACGGGGCATGCTGAAGTTTTGAGAAAAGTTAGATGGACTAGGGTGAGGTGTCATAGTGAAAGCGGATAGAACACGACAGCAACCAAAGTTAAGGTACCTTATCATTTTATGAGTATATAAGTCATGACTATAAAACAATTTTAAATAGAGCTCAAATATATAACATTTTATTGCAAACCATTTTGGACGTAAACATCAAAATTTATGCAAATGTCATATATATGTCAACAATTTTTATTTTAGGTTAAGTATAGAATATAAATTTTATAATAGTATATCAAATATTGTTTTCTCGAATAAACCACATTCTAAATTGATCTTATGCATATATTTCTATCATAGTAATCATTTAAGTTGTTTGAATAAATGTGTTAAATTTATATTTGTTATCTTTCTTTGTGTTGTGACTTGCATGGTTTTTTTCTTAGCTTACTTCTAGATCTCACTACTGAGATAAGAGCATAGGTATATTGATTTAATGAACATAGCCGGAGAATATTTTCGGAAGCGATAAGAAAAAGACCGGAAACGGCAGGACGAAAATTGCAAGAAATTGGAAGACACCATTAAACAAGGCCAAAAGGAAGACTTGCAAACACCAGAAGAGGCAAGGAAGGAAGACATGAAAATAATGGTACAACTATTAGATAAAAAAGTACAAGATATTAGAGAGGAAATTCGAAAAGAAACACAAACATGAAAAGAAGAATTGAAGAAAGATATAGAAAAGACGGAAGAACAGATAACAACAGTAGTAATCAGAACTATACGGACTCCAAAAACTCCAATAATTGTGCAATAAATTAATAGACCTAACAAATTGATTGTATTCTAAGTAGTAATGCGACCCTTTTTTGAAAACAACCATTTTCCAATAAAAAAAGAATTTTTAAAATTCATTCAGAAATGACGGAGGACTGAGGTAAGGAACATAGTCGAATTCAAATCCTTTTTTGAAGTTGGTTAAAAATGTACTTTATTGGCGTTGCTAGACTACTCAAATGCATTCGATACTCTTGGTCATAAAATTTTTTTGATGATAGTGGGCTATAGTGACTATAGTGCTATAGTGATCAGTTCTTCGTCCAATTTTGTCAACCATTTACACATTATGACAGTATGAAAACGTCGTCTGCTAGAGTATTATGGGAGTTCGTAATATAAAGTCGAAACTCGTTACTGACTCAGGATATTTTTGGGCAGTTGATCACGAATATCAATACGCCAACGATCTCCAATGTACCTGGTGGTCAGGGTGGACAGTATGAATAGCGCCAAATTAAAAAAATGAGCTCCAGTAAACAATGTTTGTAGTCCTGGTCACCAGAATCTACACCTTTCTTATAATATTTAAATAAATAATTAAAAATAATATATTTAAAAATTCAGGTAAAAATTCTGTTACACTCAATAAAATATTCATACTGTCCACTCAGAGAGGTACCTCGGAGATCGTGCCGTCGCCATCGTGATGTTCGTTTTCAGCGACCCCAAGAACCCCCGTGTTAGTAACGAGTTTGGACTTTATGTTACGAATTCCCATAAAACTCTAGAAGATGACGTACAAACTGTCTACCCTGGGCACCAGGTACCTCAGAGACCGTTGCCGTCATACAAATTCAGGGTGTGTATTGACAATACATAGCGCTTCGTTATTAAGTTAAAGAAGGATAGATTTGCTAGCAAGTGCTAGGTCAGGTAGGTAGTCTATTTTCAGTATTTGCAATAGTTGGACCCTCCTGCAAATAAATACCCACATACAGGTTTGCCATGCGTTTTGTTTTCCTCGGACACTGTTCCTTTTTAATAGCTCAGAGAATTATTGAAAATATTGTTTACAGTTTCAGTAATCCGTCATTAAATAAATATTTACAATTAAAATGTAATGATGCCGATGTGACACGGCCGAGGAACGTGTAAAATGGATCCGTAATATTTGAATGGGAAACATTCTTATTCTGCATCACGTTCACCATCCAATTGTCTTATGATATGACGAAAGGTATATAGTGTGATCAATATTTTGTTAGACCACATGATAATGTCATAATGTGATGGGCGATGTATATAAAATCATTTATTTTTTCTTAAGTTCCTAGAAATCGGTTATACCAGTGGCGGCTCGTGACTAAAGCATCAGGTAGGGCAGACAAATTTAATATTGATATGAAATTTGGTCCGCGAAGCATTAATGGCGCCGCTGGCGAAAATTTTTCAAACTTTCAAGGTCACGCGTTTTCCTGGCACTTCAGAATTTCAATGAAAAATCTATTTACAAAAAATTACAGGGTTTCACAAAAATGTTTTTTTGAAAAAGTATCAAACTTTTTTAAAATAATATTTATTCACGAATTACTGATGTTATAAATAAACAAAATATATTTTATTAGATTGTTAAATATCTTTTATAAACCAATAGGTATTTGGTTTGTCGAATTTACGATCAATGATTCAACGAATTTTAATTTTCTTTGCCGTATTTCGATTTTTTTATTCAACTCTAGTTTGTCAATTTACTTTTGATATTTTAAAATAATAATCTTTTTCTAGAATTTATGATATGAGTAGTTTATGTGTTTGAAAAAAGAACAGCTCGTAGGTATATCAGAACGTTCCAAAAATAAACAGTTCAGCAAGAACCAACGGAAGGTTCAGAGTTCATTAATACTTTCAATTAAATAATTTTTAATGGTTTTCGACAGTTTTTATTTCGACCACTAAAAACAGTAGATTCATCCAAAAATTCTTTGAATTTATTATCATATTTGGAAAGTAGACTTGCAAGCTGGCTGGGAATAAATGCTTTCCATCAAAATCTAAACTGCAAATTACAACGCAAAAAATTACAAAATACGAATATTACGAATAGGATAAGAAATATTTAAATATGTAAGGTAAGTAGGTACCTAATCAAATCACGTCAATCACGAACGACAAGACGAAAAATCGAAGGAAAAACTAAATCCACATACCTACTCTACCCGGTATTGTATCTTGTATCTGCACAATACAACTGTGATCTAAACTCTAAACTGAAAACAGAAAACAGTGAAATCTGAATCCTTAATCATATGACTTTGTAACACCAATCACTAATTAGGGGCTGAAGCTGAAGGGCGCGAATCGTGGACGTTACATCACTCAAACCGCGCCGATGGGCAAGCCCGTAGCATAATATACAAAATAATGCACGAAACAGGTGCGCATGCACTGAATTCCTCATCAAGTCAGGTTAAGAAGTCTTTATTTAAAAATCAAAAAATATATTTCCCACTACTTGATTGATGGGGTATCGTTACTTATTAGTTTCATTACTTGTTAGATTTTAGATTAGAGATTAGCAATTACTAGATACATAATTATATAAAAATCATAGCTGAAAAGCTAAAGAATGAAGGGCGATCTTATTTTCGTATATCGATATGCAAAATAATTAGTTTCCTACACGCCTAACCTATAGGTAGGTTATAATAAATACTTCGATTAATTGGTTTTTAATAAATATTAAATACCGTGGTGCTAATACTAGATCAAATTTGAAATCCCGTACAATTTAGTGGTAATTATAATAATAAAGTTTTTATTATTATAATTATGTATCACATCAATTGTACGGATTTAAAATTTCATCTAGAACAGAGGTATTTAATATTTATTATTAAGTTTTAAGACAAAAATTATTAATTCAGCAAATAGTTACTTTGCCGCCTCAGAAAAGTGACGGTCGACCGGCGCAGGTCAGCCTACGGGCCAGCCCTACTCAGAGTGTCTCAGGCTGGATACAACCTAGGCATACGTTTACCGTTTCGTTCGCACAATCGTCGCCGCGTATACCTCGAACGCGAATTAATACAGGCCTGCTTGTCATCTACGGGCTTGCCCATAGCGATGATTAGCAGGTCTCCCTCGCGCATCTGTTTGCCCATAACAGATCGTACCTATTACTAATTTATTTCGGGTGCGTAACGCGCAAAATTTAAATCGGAATGTGATTACTTATTAATAATATACTTTTTACTTTTTATTTATAATCTTACTTAAGACTTTTAAAAATCTGTTATGCTATTGTGTTAAAACATCTTGAACATTCTGCATGATAAACATTTGATTGCAACATTTTTTTGGATATTTTTTCTATTATATTTATACCTTAAATCCTAGGGTGGGCACTACCCACCCTGCCCACCTCGAGGAGCCGCCACTGGGTTATACTTGACAACGCTGTCAAAAATGCGGTAGCACGTGTGTGGAGATCGATATAATGAGGGTTTTTTGCTCGGGTTTTTATGTCTCATATTTCGCTGTTACAAACTATGTCGCCTATGTCATGGTTTTTTATTGCAAAATAGTTTTGAAAACGTCACTTTTTTCACATTTTTCTCAATAATAGAAAAAGTAATGATTTTAGAGTACAAAATTTCGAACAAAAGTTGTTCAGCGGATGATTTTACGCAAGGATTAAGCCATATAAAAAATCGCAAGATTCTTTTCGCTGCGATATTTATTGCACAAATGAAAAAATGCGAAAAAATTAAGATACGAGAAAATAATAGATTTTTTCGGAAAACGTTAAAATTGGGAGTGTCACATACCCATTAGAATGCCTAACAAAATGCGCCACTTATAGAAACGGGAGAAAAATTTTTATATGGCGACCTATTGCAACACTGTTAACTTGAAAGTTGTAGGAATGGAGACAACAAATTTTGTAGGTACCTACGTGATTCATGTTGGTTATAAATTCACAGAAACATTATTAAAAAATTTAAGTAGCAGGCCACTATAAAGGGTATAGAATTAGACCAACCAATACAGAAACTAATAAAATGTTGTTTAATTACTAATTGATACAAACATCCAAACTATATCTACAACTATAATCTACACGAATATGGATAATATGAGTATTTAGACTAATTCCTACTAATAGGTAATAATTGCTGCACTATAACATATAAGCTTCAATACAAGCTATTATGCTTGTTTTTAGCTTATAATGCTCATAACTTCTTAGACCTCTTTGGAAACGTATAGGAACTATACAATAATCATATCTGTATATGGAGTTGCCTGACAACTGCCTATTACAGAAAACTATAAGTAAGATAACCAGCTTCCGTATGTTACTAGCAGGTGGCGGAAAGGTACGCCCAGAAGCATTGCAGTGAGATGAACCTGTTTGAACACAACAATTTGAATCTCTGAAACGAAACCATAGACAATGAAACTGCTGAACTGCTCACAGCGTGGAGTCGGATAACCGCATACCGCATCGTCGGCCGTGAGTGTGGAACGATACCGGCGTTTCGTCACACAAAGCACGTTACAATCAAATGCCCTATGTAATAGAAAATACTCCAGAAAATATCACCTGTCACCCCCCGACCAAAACAAGCTTAGTGGACACTGTGCAAATAAAAGTATTGTAGTTATTTGTTTGTGGGAAAACATGCTGGGAATGTTATTATTCCTCTAATTGAAAGTGATGTGTTTAAATTAGTGCCATTAGTGGTTAGTGAAAAGTTATTTCGTTGCCGATTATTTATTAAGGTAAAAATTAATTGAATTACCTATTTATTGTAGGAATGTCTGAGACTGGTTTATTTTTATTCATCAACATTACATGTTAACATGTCTGGCAGCACTGCATTTGAATGTTAATGTAAATAAACTAATAATGTACTACCTAGTATATAAAATTGTCAATGTTAAAAAAGACACTGTTTACACTCTAATAATCAATACCTATCAATAGATTTAAACGCCACAGAAGCCACTATAAGTTCAAATTCTCATAGAAAATTTATAATAATGCCATGGCTTAGCTCTCAGCTGTGTTGTAGGCATTTCTGTTATTTCTGTGCATGGCAGCTGGTAGCAAATTACGGTCTGCCAATGATATGCAGGACATTATAAATATATTATTTAACGTAAACCAGTTATCAAAGCAAAACATATTGCTCTTAGCTTAGCATATACCTACTTAGGTATATGTATTATATCTCCTATTTTATATGATAGGTAAGTAATCTCCTATTATGTTTAAATAAAATATATAGGTATTAAGTAGGTATGTAAACATTTACCTAATACTATTATAGATTAAGTGAATAGATAATCAATCGTAAAGCACTTAATTCTCGCTCTAAATGATAAACGACATCTACACAAACTGTCTTGGAACCTGAGGGTTCTAATTAGAATTCCAGATGGAGCTGTACCTCATACAGATTTGTCATTCTTTCATTAATAAATTATGCTCCGCCTTTTAATTTTCCTCTTGATGACGAAGTCCAACCCCAGCCGGTTTATCTAACTATGAATGTTGCCAAATTTACATGGCAAGTTTAAATGCTAAGTAAACCGATAATCTCAATATTTCCTTAAAATATAACAATTTCTTTGGTTAAGTATATCAAAATAAAAAAGTATGCAGATATGAAAAAACACTTCATTGTGAGATGATATATTTTACTTTAAAAAAAATCCAATAATATTTTTCTATGTTAATATATTTCAAGTAACGGGTGTGTTTCATACAAGATTTTACTTTACGGTCGTTTAGCCGATTTTAATTAAGTTAATTAAGATTATATTAGTTAGTGAAATTAAAACGTTAAAAAAAGTTAATAAAACGTTATATTTCAAACATTTTATAGCTACTTAGTACAGGCCCAACAAAATCTTGATTATTGAGCATTAAGGTGCCTACTTGTATTCTTTTATATTTGTGTAGAATTTATATGAAACTTTATTAAAGCTCTAAAGTAAAATACGAATAAAGCATTTCAGGTTACCTTACCTGCGGTCATACCTGAGCCTTACATTTCCAGTTTGTGTTGCTTAAGATTAAACTTTGAAATATAATAAGGGGACTTCTACTAAATACCAAGGGGAATACATCTGAAAATACTTGTCTAAATTAAACAGCCAGTTTGAGCATGAAATACTTTTTATACCTAAACGTGAGTTGGGGAAGATTAGAGTGGTGGACAACCTTAAAATAAATATACATACTTACTTATAACGCTATAAAAAGAAATATTCAGACAAACGTACCTACATTTAAGAGGATCCATTTTTACACATTTTATTAAAAACTAATCTGTATAGAATGTTACCTGTTGCCGATTAACTGTTTCCATAGTATAGGCATATTCCATGTCGGCAATACCGTCGTTCCATTGCGTTCCACGTTAATGTGCCTGCTGCTTAATTAGGGTATTTTTTCACTTTATAATTTTTGTATTAATCAAAACGGAAAAAAGCAAATTATATTTTAACTAAAGATATTCTTATAATAAATATACAATAATAAAATATACAGTAATTAAACTAACAAACAATGATAATAATATTAATAATGAGTTGCGACCTCAATGACCGCTTACCCCGCGGACGTGGGGAGTGGTCGTTGAATAACGAGGCTGGAGGGACATTCTGGACTAGTTGGAGGACAGGGAGGACTGGCCAGTACAAAAAATAAAAATAGTAATAATAATAATATGGAAATACACTTCGTTTTCAGCAGCACATGGATAAGACATTGCACGGAGTCTACTATAGAAATATAGAAGACAGGCTTATCTCAAAAGCTGACCTTTAGTTTTTTGAGGTCAGCTGGGCTGAAGTCAGAGACCGAAGGTTTTATATTAGCTTGCCAAGATGGTGTATTAAACACCCTGGTCTACCGAGGCCGCGTGATGGCTATAGAAGTGCCTGACGTCAGTTGCAGATCATGTCATCAAGCCCCAGAGATCATTATGCATTTGCTGTCAGCTTGTTCAGCATATGCGGTCTCTGCCTATATCCATCGACATAACGCGGCATTACGAGTGCTGTATTTTCACCTACGGCACTCGTACGGTATAGATCAGACACCGGCCCTATGCTCCGGGGGATATTGAGTCCGTTGTGGGGAATGAGAGGTCCCGGTTATACTGGAATTATTCATTTCCCACCGTCAAGCGGATACAAGCGAATAAGCCTGACATAGTCCTCCTCGACCACCAACTCAAGACGATGTTCGTTATAGAGTTTTCGGCTCCGGCCGAAAAGAACATTGTCTTGAAAGAGGAGGAGAAACGGACAAAATATCGAGATTTACTCTCCAAACTCCGCAGGCTGTTCCCGGGTTATTCTGTTAAAATAATGGTTTTTACTATTGGCTCCCTCGGAAGTATGCGACAATCATTGCTCTCAGAATTAAGAACCATCCCAGCATGCCGTCAATCGGCAGAAGTCATCGCTGGGAAGACTCAGAAGGCCGTCATACTTGGCGCGTTGCGTCTACTCAAGACACATGAGTTGCGACCTCAGTGACCACTTACCCCGCGGACGTGGGGTGTGGTCGTTGAGTAGCGATGCTGGAGGGACTCTCTGGACTAGTCGGAGGCCAAAGGTGACCGACCAGGACTAAAAAAAATAATAATAATATAAATAAGTAGGTACTTACATAACTAATTTTCTAATTAAGATTACTTGTGTCCTTGTACTGACATACTTTTACTGGTTTACTACAATATGGTATACGGTATACCTACCTAAGACTTATTACTAGATGTTTCCTTGGCAAATTCATTTTTAGGTACTTAACAGTTTCATAACATCCTATTAATTATATTATAATTTAGAGAAATAGTAAATGATTTTTACTATTAACCAAATTTTTATTTTCGAATTGTACTGGATAAGGCAAAAATCTACTTGTTTGAGGATTTTCCTTGGAAATTACTGCTTTAGATGAAAATTAATTTATTTATTACTATCTTCTCTACTATTTTCCGCCTCTCCAGAATATAAGAATTATTATAATACCCATTATTGACTTTGTAAAACTTTTTCAACAATTTGAAGTGGGGCCGGTAAAAATTACCCTTTAAAAAAATTAAGTTATAAAAAATTTAGTAAAAAAAAGGAGGCCTGGCGTTTTTTTTGCAAATATCTCAAAAACTATTGCAGATATCGGAAATCGAAAAAAGATCCTTAAAGAGCTAGACGTTTCCTTAAAAAGTCCCACCTCCCGGAACTCTACCACCAATATTTATAATTTTAACTTAGCGGTGACAAAAGGGCTAAAAACGGGTAATGTGACTGCGCGTGCCTGCCGATTCAGACACGTAAAGTAAATCATTAAAAATTACTAAATTACTAAAAATAAAAATTATTTAAACCCATTAAATATGAAATGCCTACCTTTTGGATACTTGAATAAACGATACTTGAATATTTTCTCAAGTTTTAAATTAACATAAAACCCTTATAATTGTCAAACTAAATACCTTAGATTTTTTCACTTCTTGGAGCTATTCTTGAAAAGCTTTAGAAAAGATCCCCGGCGTAAAAATTTAAAAAATTGATTTATCACTTTGGCACTTGTTGACTAGACTATAGTTCTAGAAAACGCCTTATGAACTTAACTAAAACGCAACTAAAATTTCGCATTTTCGGTATTTTTTTCGGTATTATATCGGTCGCATTATAAGTATCATTTGAAAGTAATATTAAGTATAGGTGATTTCATTTGAAAAACATACCATGTTTGGATTGTAACTGTTTCTTCAGCAACCTATATAATAAAAAATAATTTAAAAACAAGCGTTTCAATATTCAAATTTTTGTCAGATTGTTTAGTTCCTTGTCCATAGTATTCTACACCGTGTTCGTGTAACCACCTGTATCTTGGCGGCTTAAAATATTTATTGAATCTTTTTAAACACAAAGTACATATTTTCTATGTGACTGCATTGGTAGAATTTTACATATTTTAATACCAACAAGGGATGAATAATGTCATTAAACTTCTTAGGTACGGTACAAGCCATGTAATATGAACTTTAGCAATTTTCAAAATTAACTTAGTATAAGTTCTAAGTATAGGTATATTTATCTACTTCTATACATCTATCTACTTCTATTTATCTGTTTCTATATAGAAACATTATTTAATATAAAATACAAAATACATTAGAACATTTTAAACCATAACTTGATACCTAAATACGAGCCTGAATGCCTACATAATTCAATAGTTGAAATATAGTTAACTACCTATATGTAGTAGTAGAGGAATTGTTGAAAAATTAGTAGGGTCTTTGGAATTCAGAAAAAAATTGTAATGAAGAGTTACCTACTAGAAACGTATTTTGAATATATGTAGGTAAAATAAATTTTACTCCGGTATTTTAGTTTTTCCTAAAGCCACCTTAACATTACGAGTAGGTACGAGAGTAGGTATTATTACTACACTAATTTAAGAAATCTGAAATTTCCATGTGGCCTCCCTGACATCGCAATCCATTGTCTGCTACGCTTCTCATCAGTTGGAAAAGCGTATTGATGCAAACTGGAGTCGTCGCGACGACGCTTTCCACAATTTACAAACACACACTTATTTCCTCTGGGTCTCTGACCCTTTTCACAATTTTTACTACGAGTCATATTCACATATGTCGCACTTCCAATTACGTAAACGCCACATTTGAGCAAACAATATAATAACCATACCAAAAAGATTATAGGACTAATATCACTATCATAATACTTTATAATCTGTGAGTCATAAAGACAAGTAGGCGCATGTCGTCTTATCAATGGAGAGACAATATTAGTCAGCGACCCATCCCACCTAAGCCAGAGAACTAATAATAGTGCGATTTGGGGTTGTTTACCTACTACTTTAAGTTGAGATAATAGAGATAAACCCAAATATTATAATATAATACAGTTTATTTGGGCATGCTTTATTTTCTATTTCACTTTAAAAAAACTGTCATCAATGCCGCAAATAGTAGATGCGATCAACTTCGGGTTGGGGTGGGTCAGGTACGCGAGCATACCTGACCTCAGTGTTAGACCTCCTTTTCTGGCTTACGTCCCAACGCGAGAAAATATAACATAGACCCTGACTATCTATTTACTTAATCTATGGTAATACCCATATCAATCAGTAAGTAAGTGTTAGGTATGATGATGTCCCCACAGTACAATTTAAAATAGGTAATATGACCTAGTGGTTTTGCCAAAATTTATTCTACATAAACTTATCTTTTGTATCCAAGCACTGAGAGCAGGTGAGCTTGTTTCTTGGGTAGGTACTGCTGCGTTAATATGTTAGGTATATCGTTTTCCTCTCAGATGAAAGATTTTCCTGGTCAGATATGGGCTCACCGCCGTCCAGAGCATCACACGGCAGTCACGGCACCTCATGACTAAAACAGCAATTAAAATTCACGCTTCGGCAATCTTTTTAAACACAAAGTACATATTTTCTATGTGACTGCATTGGTAGAATTTTACATATTTTAATACCAACAAGGGATGAATAATGTCATTAAACTTCTTAGGTACGGTACAAGCCATGTAATATGAACTTTAGCAATTTTCAAAATTAACTTAGTATAAGTTCTAAGTATAGGTATATTTATCTACTTTTATACATCTATCTACTTCTATTTATCTGTTTCTATATAGAAACATTATTTAATATAAAATACAAAATACATTAGAACATTTTAAACCATAACTTGATACCTAAATACGAGCCTGAATGCCTACATAATTCAATAGTTGAAATATAGTTAACTACCTATATGTAGTAGTAGAGGAATTTCTGAAAAATTAGTAGGGTCTTTGGAATTCAGAAAAAAATTGTAATGAAGAGTTACCTACTAGAAACGTATTTTGAATATATGTAGGTAAAATAAATTTTACTCCGGTATTTTAGTTTTTCCTAAAGCCACCTTAACATTACGAGTAGGTACGAGAGTAGGTATTATTACTACACTAATTTAAGAAATCTGAAATTTCCATGTGGCCTCCCTGACATCGCAATCCATTGTCTGCTACGCTTCTCATCAGTTGGAAAAGCGTCATCAATGCCGCAAATAGTAGATGCGATCAACTTCGGGTTGGGGTGGGTCAGGTACGCGAGCATACCTGACCTCAGTGTTAGACCTCCTTTTCTGGCTTACGTCCCAACGCGAGAAAATATAACATAGACCCTGACTATCTATTTACTTAATCTATGGTAATACCCATATCAATCAGTAAGTAAGTGTTAGGTATGATGATGTCCCCACAGTACAATTTAAAATAGGTAATATGACCTAGTGGTTTTGCCAAAATTTATTCTACATAAACTTATCTTTTGTATCCAAGCACTGAGAGCAGGTGAGCTTGTTTCTTGGGTAGGTACTGCTGCGTTAATATGTTAGGTATATCGTTTTCCTCTCAGATGAAATATTTTCCTGGTCAGATATGGGCTCACCGCCGTCCAGAGCATCACACGGCAGTCACGGCACCTCATGACTAAAACAGCAATTAAAATTCACGCTTCGGCGTACAAGCAATATCTGAAGTAAAAAAATGACACGTCCTCTTAAAATATTTGAAGACTGGCTTTAGGACCAAGACCTTAGGACCAAGACTCTAGGACCAAGGACTAATGTGTTTTCAAAACTTACATTACAATATTTTTATATCAATTATTATAGCCAGAGCCGGTTTAACCAGGGCGCACTCAGAAAAAATATGGGGGGGGGGGGATATTCAGGAAGTTATTAATACACAACTTTTTATTTGTTTTTATTTTATTCCTTAACCTTGTTACTGCTGTATTAACAGTAACAAGGTTAAAGATAGAACAAATTTATATTAAACAGAGCTTTCGTTTTCCCATGTTTCTCAGCTAATTTATTTAAAATATCATCGACAGACGGAGTCATATTTCTATAAATATTTAAAAGAGTTAGTCCATTTATCCTGTTTTGTGAAGATGTGTTCTCAATTAATTTTTGAGCCTGCGCGAAGTTGAAAAACTTCGTTCATCTACCGCAGTGGAAACAGGTAATTAATTGAGGTAATAGCAGCTAGTATTATGAAGGCATGAAGATGAAGTAATATTTTTATGTTTATTAACGCATCACTGACGTGTTGCAAAGCGCTTAAGGCATCTTTGGGTCCTACTTATTTTGGCACCCTAGCAATAGCTCTATACCAAAGTTTAAGTTCGGGGTTTAGCTCATCTTTTTGTTTTCTGTAATTTCATTTTTTATAAAATAATAATGTCAAAGTCTGGAGCTCTGTTAGTTATTTTCATGAGTTTCTTTATTTTCATTTCATTAGTTTATTTATTTAGTTTATTTATTTTCAAGTATCTGAATGAGAACCCCTCGAAAAAACGAACTAATTTAAAATGGATATGGCCAGAAGAAATTCAATTCTTGTCAGGTCCAGGTGCCGAGGCATTCAGATACTGATAATGATAATGTCCTATTATCATCATCATCACCATGTTTAGTTTCGTGAATAATTATAAAATGATTTTTTTATTTGTATTATATGAATAAGATACCTACATTAGTAGATATGTAATAAGAACACGAAAGGATTCATGTTGAGGTCAAAGACCGGTCAAGGCCAATGATGAGTGCTATTGACAGCTTTTGGAGTGCTATTAAGAGCTTTTAGAGTGCTTTTGGGGTGCCTTCAGAGTGTTTTTGGGGTGCTTTTAACAGCGTTTAGAGTACTTTTGGGACCTTTTAGGTTTTGAGTGCTTTAAGAGCCTTTAGAGTTTCGTTTTGAGTGCTTTTAAGTGCCTTTAATTTCAAAACCACTCCAAAAACTCTCCAAAGCACTCTACAAGCTCTTAAAACCAAAAGCTCATAAAAGTACTTCAATAGCACTCACCATTGACCTTGACCGGTCATTGACCTGAACATGAATATAATCCTTTCGTGTTCTTATTAGATATCTACTTACGTTGTTAATTTTTTGCCGTTTTATTTCATGTATAATAGGGAACATTCCCACTTTTTATTGCATAAAAATGTTCTACTATACTGAAAAATAAGATTTGCAAAATATGACGCCTTAATTCCCAATAATAAAATTGTTTAAAATAAAATTACTAAACCGTTTCAAACAGGTTCAAAGTCGTGACGCCACAGCCTACAATTTACAAACTACGAGGAGATCTTCCTTATTAGAATAGAAATTTTTATGTGAATACTTAATATACATTAATATACGTTATTGTGTTATTTTTTTGTCATTTTATATAAAAAGTATATAAAATAAAGCTTCTACATGCTCCGTGTATCCACTATACAAAAAAAAAATAGAAAGTAAATAAATGTCACAATTTTGATATATGGGTCCCCTGTATCAAAATCAAAAATTAATTTACAAGTGATAAAGAATATTCTGACTGAGTTCTGGGATTCTATTGGCAATACTGTAATGTGAAGTTCGCTACACTTAAATGAGAATTTACCGGTCAAATATCGTTTAGTAGCCGCGTGGCTTTTGAGTGGTGAGGGTGTCCTAGTGCCAGTAACTTGGTAATTCCACTGTATCAGGATATTTTTTGAACAATGTAAGTAAAATTTATTTTTAGTTAGCATGTATTTGACATAACAATGTAGAACAATTTGCATTTTTGTTTAATTGGTTTATTCAACTTCTAAAAGAGAGATAAAGGTTTTTGTGCAAATCCGTAATTCCCCTGGCGTAATCCCCCTGTTCATTTTTACAACAGGGGAATTGCATCTTTAACAGGGGATTATCCAGTTTCATCCACCTGAAAATTTGTACTACTAGTAATTTGTACACTCCAAATGTATGTTTATTATATTGCAGAAATGCTTCACATTGGCAAGACAACAAAAAAAAAGCAGAGGAAATATTAGATAAGAAAAGACAAGCAGAAAGGGCTAGATATCAAGGGACAAAAAATGATCGGCAAAAGTATGCTGAACAAAAACAGAAGGAGAGATTAAAATATCTGAAGAAAAAGCAAACGGGAAAAGTAAAAGCAGCAAAAGATATGACTCCTAGGGAAAATCGAGAAGCTAGAAAACGTTGAAGAAAAAATGTCAAGACAATCGAACCTTAAAATAGAAACTTTACGATTTATGAGAGAAAACTCACCAACTTCAGATGCTGACGATTCATTTACCGAAAACGCTTTAGATAACCAAATTGTGATCGTAGATAAAATTTAAGGGTTCACCAAGTTCATGGAAATAGTAAAATTTCTAATAAAGTTGTTTTAAAGTCTCTCAGTTGCTTTTGCTCAGAAGATGGCTGTTGTCATTATAAATTAGGTGAACAAAACTATACTGATTTTAAAATTAAAAAAATCTTTTGTCAGTAGAAGAAGTTTACTCAGGGTCTGATAATGAAAATGAGGCACTAGTGACCTCCACGATTGCTGCCGTAAACCACAATGATGGCATTGAAAAAAATTAAATCGCTGGAAGCTCTGGTGTTGCACCTCCTCGATACATGCCTGGTGATTATATCCTGGTTAAATTAAATGACAAAAAAAACACCTATAGATATGCCGCGTTTTGTTCAGGCGAGGTAGACGAAGATGAAGGTGAAATAAAAGTAACATTTCTAAAAATATCTGGTGAAGACAACACAGTTTTTAAGGTGAATGATAAAGATGTTTCTTTTGTACAGCTGGATCATATTCTTAGCTTATTACCGATACAAACTATTATTATGTTGACAGGAGACCGATGCTTTTACAAATTTTCAAAGCCAGCTGATGTTTTCGAGCAGTAAGTCGTTTGCTCTTCTAGTATATATTTTTTTAAAGAAAGGCTGTTTTAGTTTTAATTTTTTTTAATACCATTCACTATGAACCTAAAGACCTACATTATAGATGTACCTGAATGTACAAATATTTTATTTTAAGAATGTTATGCTGTTTAAGATTGTAAGACTGTTTTAGTTTATGATCACATACTTTTCTATTTATAAAAAATGGTCTTTTATTAGGTAGGTGATATACTATGTACCTGAATGTACTGGTAGAAGTCACCCAGGTGAATAAATATTTTATGTACATAGTTTTGGATACTTCTTTATAGGATACCGCTTTAATGGGTCTTATTTGTTTTTTCTTGTAGCCTTCCTACCTACTTTCAGCTAAGACTCTGTCTTCCTATTTTGTACAAGTGTTTATGTGTTTAATAAATAAGAAAAAATATTTTTTTAACATTTATTTTATTTAATAAAATTGTCATTACCCTGTTGTGAAAAAGTAATTCCCCTGTTATGTGCCATTACCCTGGATGGCGTATTTTCCCTGGAAGTGAAAAAAATTGGAAAACATAAAAAAAATGTCTGGCCCTGCTGGCCAGTAACTTCACACCAAATGTTGAGGGTAAAAATTATATAATTTTATATCTATAGACACCTTCATGCTGTTGCCATTTTTATATCATATTGGGTCGCTTTAATGTGAAATGTCCCATATATCGGATACATTCGATATATGGATACATCGAAATTTTGATATTTATACAAATATCATGATATTTACGAACCCTGCTAAAAAAGCGTCAATACGACTCCACATCGACTCTTAATATTTTCTCTTAATATTTTTATTTGGCGAATATTTGTCTAATAGGGAGGCGAAAGAATAAGTAGGGCCCAGGGCGCAAAATGGTCTTAAACCGTACCTGTTTATATCATCGTGGTTATCAAAAAGTGGCAGGCTAAAAATATACAGCTTGGATAATATAATTATTTAAATTTTAAGTGCGTAATCATAAAGTGAATAAAAATGCACGATGTACAGGAAACAACAATAGGTTTCCTGTTGAATATTTGTATACCTACGGTATCGGTACTTTGAGATGAATACATTATTATCCTGGTACCTACAATATACACTGCTGGCCAATAGGTGGGATTATTTAAAAATTTAAAAGCAATTTTGGATGCATAAATATATCTCCTGAATAATATGGAATATCGAAATACGGGTGTCAGGAATTTGATTGGAAATAAATGGCCTGAATATCATGTTTCTATCGTGCTCAAAAGAGGAATATACGGGTTATAAACTAAACCCCTACAAAAAATCAAATTTCATTCTCACCGAGAATTTAGGAAAACTAAAATCGAGATAAAATTTTTATACCAGGTTAGCCTACGGAGCAATTCGAAAAAACAAATTTGGCGGTTTTTTTATATCCTTCTTATTTTCGAATATACTGGGGTTTTATTGAAATGCGGACATTAAACATTAAATTCGGACAATTGGACGCCGTTATGCAAAAAGGAACCAACGCCAAAAAACTAAGTTTTGAGAAACGAAAGTTAAAAGTGTACAAATTATAATTAAATCGGCATGAAATTATAGATGCAGATTTGTGCTTTATCTTGCGTTAAAACTCTGTTAGATTTGCTGCTGAAAAAAATTAATTAAGAAAAACAATAAAAATTGGAAATCAAATATTTATTATCTTCAACTTCAAGTAATAAATAAGAAAATAATAATTATTATTTAAATATTAATGTTTAGTATTTGTTCAGGTTCAAAGTCAGGGACACCTCCAAATCCATCTATATCATCCTCAATATGGTCATCTACAAAAAGTAATGAATAGAAAGTCCTACAATCTTTGGGAATGAGGTGCCATTGATTTTATATCCGTGAGTTTTTCGTTCGAAATACATTTTCCTTCAGGCCAGAGTATGTTAAGGTCTGTTTTATATAAACTGCTTTTAGGACGACCACGGATTTTCTTTGAAATATCAACTTCTACTGATATGGTATTTTCATTCAAGTCTTGCTTCATAAAAAGGGAAAACGGCTTTTCTCTTAGTATAATTATCTCCCTTGTCTTTAACCAATGTATCTCTTCTCCATGTTCTATAAGTTTTAAATTTTAAATTAAAATTCTCGTAAAATATTTTTTTGTATGTTGAGAAACTAACCATTTACCTTTACATTATTGCCTCCGTCTACGTAGAATACGTACATCTTCGTGAGAGTCATATCTGCTGGTAAAAATGAAGATTCTGTTTCTGTTAAACTCATTTCTGCATTGTTCTTCGGATATTTTTGTTGTGCATGTAAGTACACTGGCAATCAAAAGGTACAAACTCCTTAGAAGAAATTCGTTACTTCTTATAATTCACACATTCCTTATGCTTATATATGTTAGTATTTCTTCCTTTCCTCGACATACCGTTAGATTTTCTGTTTTTGCCCTTTTTTGGTATTCCTCTATATTTTTTTTTGTTTGACATTACTTGAATCGTATCCTATAGAAGTTTCCAAGGGTACTGGCATTAGTGCTGCATATGTTTTTGGTTCAGCATCATCGTACAAAATTTCGTCATTTGAATCATCTTAGGAAAAATAAAGGAAAAAAATTAGAGGAAAACAGGTGAGAGCAAATATATCAAGTTATACCTTTCGCCTTATAGGAGAAGAAACATCGCTATCTATAATAAAATCCGGATCTTTGACCGAATCATCCGATAGATTCTCTAGCAACTTCGCAATCTCAGGATTCGAGGTTGGTGGTTCTGAAGAGATATTTGAAATATCTCCTGTTGTTTCTCAGATTTTCTAAAAAATAGATTTTATTAAATTATTCATGTCAAATTTAGTTTCATACCTTTCATGTTTCTGTAATAACTGTAGTATTACACATATTCAGTAGTTGTTTATTACGCCATGAAATCATTTTACACCACTTTTATAAACGAAAACAAACAAGAAGTTCACACTTTCATCCCGTAGAAGGCACTGATATACTGATATTGTAAGCGTCTATGCACTTGGTTCCCTTTTGAAAAATAGTTAAAGATGCTTTCGAGTGTACAAATGGTTCTTTTGGCCTCTTTCCTAAGGTTATACTGCAATTTTCACATGGATCTTTTCTGCAAAATATAGTTTACCTACTTCTGCAACTTTCAATGCCTTAATATTAATTTCGTAATTTTGTCGCATGGTTCCTTTTTGCATAACGGCGTCCAATTAAGCTCATTTAGTTGTATTTTCAATCATCTGGTACACTGGCGGCCATTTGAAAGTGCACGATTTTTTTTGATATTGTAATGTGATCTTTTTATATTTCATTTTGACACTTATTTGAAACTTCAAACAAATGTCAGTAATTAACAACGTATTTTACAAACCACTTTATTAGTTTTCAAGTTTTAAAATGCCGCGGTTAACTGAACCTTAACAAATGCGAGCTGTTACATTGCTTGAAAATGATTGGTCATTACAGGCAGTTGCAGATGAGCTTAATGTGAGTAAGAGTTTTATATTCAAACTCAAACAAAAATGGAATGCAGTAGGAAACGTTCGCTCCGTCCACGGCGGAGGGCGTCGTAAAATAAGCACTGTGGAGCAAGACAACCTCTTCCTAGACCATCTTAGAACGAATCCCTTTGAAACAGCAGTGACGGCCTGTTTCGAAACGGAGTTTCCTGGATCCGTGAGGTCTGCAAGGCGACGGGTGAAGGGTTCAGAGTTACGAAATTATGCGGCAGCAAAGAAGGTATTTTTGGAGCCAAGGCATAAAGAACAACGTCTTAATTTTGCGAACCAGTTTGTCGGTAGGCCCGACGACTTTTGGAATAATGTCATATTTTCCGACGAAAAGGTCTTTCAGTCATGTCATGATGGTTCCATCCGCGTCTACCGACCTCAGAAATCGAGGTATGAAGAGAGGTATAAACCTACCGACCAGAGTGGACGTTTTTCCGTCAATGTTTGGGCATGGATAAGTTCCCTAGGTCCCGGTGTTTGCTGGAGGATAGGAGAGCGCCTTACCGGACAGAGTTACATACGCATATTGGACAATATTATGCTGCCGTCCGTCACTATGTTGTATCCTCAGAATTTTATTTTCCAGCAATTGAGCAATTATCTTGCTCAATTCATACATCAAGAATTGTAACTAACTTTATTAATGAACACAACATAAACGTGCTACCTTGGCCCTCAAAGTCGCCCGACCTAAACCCAATTGAAAATGCATGGTCGATGATTGTTAAGAATATTTATAATAGACCTGGTAATAGACATTTCCGTCCAGCAAATACCGAAGAATTGTGGGGAGCAATTGAACATGCTTGGGACAATATCAACGTAGATTACACGAGGACACTTGTTTCATCAATGAGACGTCGATTGCAAGGTGTAATAGACTCAAATGGCGCCTGGACGAAATATTAATTTTATACAGACCTACTCGCGTTGGAGTTTTGTAGTTTTAAGTTACTTAATTTTTATAATTTAGTTTATTTTGAACATTTTTGGGACGTTCTTTGTTAATTTGGATTTTTTTTGATAAAATAATAATACACTTTAAATTTTGATAAGTAATAATTAGACAATTGTGAATGTCATAATGACACATCACATGAACCTCAAATTTTAAAGTCAGTTTTACAAAGATCAAATATAACGAAATCTGATATAAGAATCGTGTACTTTCAAATGGCCGCCAGTATACATCCTAACAATGTATTTCTAGCTATTTGCAGTTTGTTGGTGGCTGCACCATGCTCCTGACTTACGGCAAGAACTGCGATTTCGTCAGCAACTGTCGCACTGTCTGCCAGTTGTGTTACGTTACTTGTGTACAGAGGGTAGAGGACAAACCCCAAGACACTACCTTCAGGCCACCTCCTTTGATTTCTTTTATGTCAGTATTTATCTTCTTGTATGACTGAATATCCTCTTTGTTATATAGGAGGTAAGAATTTGCATACATTGTTTTGGAAGCATTTTATTTAACTTAAGTATCAGTTCGTTGTACCAAACTTTATCAAAGGCTTGCACGTCTAAGAAGGCTGCTGAATAAACCTTCTTCTTTTCAATAGCTTTTTCAATTATATCCGTTATTCGATGCACTTGATGTTGTAGAATGCTTTTGTCGGAATCCAAATAAATAGTCAGGTTGTTAACAGGTTGTTATTCTGTATCAGAAGTTTTATTATTTTGAGGAACTTTTCAAAGAGCTTTGAAATGATTGAAAGAAGAGAGATAGGTCTAAATATATGATTTTACGTCAATAATTGGCTTACTAGATTTGGGTATCATGATTACTTCTGCAACTTTCCAAATGGCGGCGAGGACAAATGTCCATAAAAACATCAAAAAACAGAATCGCGTATTTTTATTTCATTTAGCATAAGTACAAATTAAAAATTAATTTTGAAAAAAATAAACTTGAAACTTTTTGGTTGTTGGTTAATCCATTATTTATTTTTATTATTAGTTATTATTAATTAAATATCGGTTAAATATAACAAGCAACTAAACTGTTATAATAATATCAATATGCACAGCAAAACAAATAAAATAGTTTCTCCATTTACAAATAAACAAATATTTAGCTAACTTAATAAAGAAAAGAATATTATAAAAATAAAAAAAGAACTTTAAACAAAGCAGACGTCTCCGTAATGCTTTAGATGAATTAGCATAATTTTCCAAAACGTTTTCAGTGACTGGTGTCATGTCTCTATATTAATAATCATAAGGCTTTCTAATATAATAATGTTTCTAAAACATTCTGTTTAAAAAATCTAAAAAATAATGTTTCTTCCAATGATAATCTTAGGCGTGATCTTTTTTATGAGCATTAATTTTGAGAATGATCGTTCACACTGAACTTGGGTGCAGGAAAGGTTTAAAATTAGTTTATACGCTATATGAATTAGAGTAAATGTTGGTATGAAAATTATAGGTACTTGTACGTATTAAGAATGCACACCTGGTAACACATTTTTTACAAACTCCATTATATTTCTTACTTCGTGTTTGTCAGTCTTAGAAGCGCCACTTTGGTTTATATTTGCATCATTTTCATCTTCATCAGTTGCTTGATCATTCTTTTCTGTATCAGCATCAGTGGCATCTGTATATAATCATTTTATATTTCTTCCTCACTGGTATTTCCTTCGTTGTATTTATTTGTATATAGCTATAGTTGTAGAATAGTGTAGAATGGTCTATTTCGTTACATTTGTTATTTAGAGTAGGCCAGTAAATTCGATTATTTATCTCGAATTATCAAATATTCTTCCTCAAATTGCTACAATAATTTATATCATTTTCAATAATTTATATTTACAAGTTTGGAAATATTAAAAACTTTAGTAATTATTATAGTAATTATACGGATTTTTTTGACCTTATCTTATAATACTTACAAAAGAGTAAGGTCTCGATCACATTTTTTGTGATCGAGGGCGAGTTTTGGATTGGGGAAGTTGTGGCGATCGCCACCACGCAACCATGCATATATGTTTCAGTCGAAATGCTGCGTTGAAAAGGTAAGTCAACATTACAATACATTTGTTGGGTAGTTCTTCTAGAATTTCACCAATTATCTGATCAAATCCTGGTGATTTTAAGTTTTTTTTAATTTCATAGGCCAGTTGAAGTGACAGGTCTGGTATCATCTGATATGGTATTTCTCATTTCTTCCAATCTGATGAATGTTTGTTCTAAATGGTCCGCAAATAGGTCTGCTATTGTTTGTTATCTCCTGCCCAAGGACCACAATTATTTATTATAGGTTGAATGGACATTATAGGCCTCATGATTTTCTTAGTTGTCTTCCATAGCTAATAGTTGGCTTCCTCATCTGGATATAGGTTCGAGTTAGGTACGAGTTGATTGAATTTTCCTTCAGTTTCAATATTTCTCTCTAAAGTGTCTGTGTCTTAACGTTATTAAGAATATTTTTGTCGAATGGGTCTCTTGTCTGTTGCCATCTTCTGGCTGTTCTTTTTTCTCTTATATACCAGGTTTCTTATTTTGGATTGAAAAATAATACCTATTTTATAAGTTAATGTCAGAGCTAAGTAATATAAGGTTTTTCTCTAAATCCTCTAATAAAATTTAAAAAAAACGACATTCATGGAAAAACAGCTCTTTGACGTTTATCCCAGGATTATGTTATACAAGATTATTGTGCCTGCTTCAAGACATATTACATGGTGTTTGATCTTCATCAACCGCGTTTCCGGTGTCAAAGAGAATTACTGGAAATACGTCTTACAGGTTACATGGTTACAGGGGTACCGCTCGAACCCCCTTTATCTTTTTATCTAGATCCCATCTATAGAATATTGCCGCGTAAGTCTAACGAATGTAGGAATAGCAAGAAAATGTGGTATGTGTCACAGTAATATATTATAATATTTATTCTGATCTGTGGTGGTGTGGTAACGGGTGCAACCTAGGGTGCCCCATTTTCCCATTGGTCGATACCCACCCGCCTACAGAAAACAGAATTTAAACGCTTGTCGCTTGACTGGAACTCTGGAAGTGTTGTTTTTTAGAGCGCACGGCTGATTGCTTATTCACGCGTTTTTTTATGAACATAGTCGATCCTTTCGTATCGAAAATTACCATTGGGTTGGGAGCGTCAAATAACAGCACACGACCAGTGATATCATATACGTCACTAAGAGTATGTATTAATGGTTGCCGACTCTGCGATAAACGGTTTAAAATATTATTTTCATATTTACGCCGGCAGTGCGCGCGCACTATTATAGAGCCACCCCTGCATATCATGTACTTATTACCTATGTAACAATAAACTTATTGTTGTGTAACCATAGACTATTTTAGAGTAAAATCGTTTATTTTTCTAATTTCTCTAAATACAATTATTATTGATCATTAGTAATTTCCGTAAAATAGGAAAAATCAAAGCCGCCCGCTTACGTCGATAATTCCAGCTTGTTCGACAAATTTTCCAATAAAATCCCATTATAAAACATCAAAGGCTTCACTCACCTTGCCAACTCTCATATTTACTATTGCCAGTTAGCTATTATTTTTAGGGATGCCAATTAAAAGACAACCACACAATCTATTAAGTGATTAATGATAAGGAAGTTGACCTCGAGGAGATATTTACATGTTTCTGGTATTTATAGTCTGATGGGGCCACTTCATTGCTATTCTAATTTTATGGCGCTGCGGTTTCGTTGCGATGCAAAAGACGTAAGTCGGATCAACGCACGGGAGTTCTCTTATTTTGAGTATTAAAGTCTGGCTTTTCATTCATGATGCATTTTGATGGCGGAGCGGAGCAGAGATAAATTTGGTTTTATATTTGTTGTTTGATATGAGACAATCGCTTTACAATGTTTGGAATTTGGTGGGGAGGTAAGAGACGTAACTTGTGTGTTCATTTACATTTTGACAGTAAACAAGATATGAACTATGTAGCTGGATTTTATATTCCTTCTTGTATAGTGTGTCATTTATATGTGTACGTACATTGTATTCCAAAACATGTTAAGGATTTCTACCGAAACTTGTCATCACATAATTTTAAGATTTCTGTAAAATATACAACAACGGATTTATACATCAACGGTAATACGTAGGAACTACAGTGGTTCTAAGAAGTTTGGAAAGTTGAATGACCGGCAAATCTGACCTACAAAGTGGTACTCAGGGGCGTAGGCATTTTTTTAGGGGTCGGAAGTAGACGGTTTTTATACGCACATTTTAAACACCACAGCTGATATTGAATACACGTTTTCTGTTCTAGGCTGCCCTATTTGGGATAGTAAAATATACTTTTGCCGCAGCTCTCCAGGTCAGCGTAGACGAATTACTGATGCTTAAAATGAAAATGCAAAGTAATTTAACTAAGTACGGAAGAAAAGTTGACTAAAAATGTCGTTTTTAGGACGCCACCGAAGGTATTTAATGGCTACTGGACCCGAGCTAGCAATTAAAATGAGACTCTACAATAGGGGTGATATCGAAGGGTGGAAGGAAGAGTATCAGTATTACACAAAACAGTAAACGCTGGTCTTACCTGCAATAACTTAGAAGCCTGCACAGAATCTATGATGAGTGCACACACACTACTAGGTTTTAGGGCTGTGAATTAATCAAGTACCAATGAAAATAAAAGTCTCGACTTACAAGTATATAACAAAATCCGACAATCGACAATCCGTCTTAACTCAACAAAACCACTAAAGGCAAAAAACTCTGCTAGGGCATAATAAGCATATGCCCGAAACCAATATGCGAATGCAATTCAAGTTTGAAATTATTTAACAAGAAAGCAATATCAACGAGAAAAATAAAATCTGAATCGGTTGTCAATTAATATTCATGTCAAAAAGTAACAGCAATTTCTGACGGGTAATGATTACTAGACCAAGTACTGCATTTATAGATTGTGGCTTTCGCGTCTCACAACATTTCACACCACCCATGAAGTATTGCTTTCAGCGCGTTACCATTTTTTTAGTGGGTGGTTCGCCAGTAGCTATATTTGCCACAAGAAACAAAAATAAATATGTACAAAACAGTTAAATAGCCGTTAAAAAAAACTTGCAATCGGAAAATTAAAATAATTACATATTCCACAATAAAGCAAAAATAAAAGCAATAAAATATATAAAATAAATACATATACCATAATAAAGCAAAAAATTCTCGACAAAAAATAAAAACACCTTAATACCTTACAGTTTAATAACTTAATACTTACCTATTTTCTATATCACTATTTAATAATACTATAATCACTAATGTCACTATTTAGAGTCACTTTCCACTTCATCTTCACTGCCGCTATCACCATTTCCAATATTATTCACAATCGGTTCTATGGCTTGATCAACCGCCAAATCCACATCCCACATTATATGTTCCTCTTTCACCACGTGATTAATACCAGAGACAACCAAGAGACGCGCAAGTCCATGCAAACTTTGTATTCCCAATATAAAACTGGCCGACTGTATTGAAATGTATATGCAGAGGGCGCGCGGGTTGCTTTGGCATTTTTAAAAAAGCGCGCGCAGAATCCCACTTCCATAATTATTTTATTTTATTTTGTATCGAATAAATGAAACACAACAATGAAATTAAATCATCTATTGATGAAAAACAAACAAAAAACACTTACAGCGGTCATTCTGCCACACAGGAAAGTCTCAAAAGTAACGGACTTATGATGTCATTTTTTAAATTATTTCATTCTAGAATAAGTTACTACTTTAAAAGGGGCAAAAAACTCACATTTTTTCAGGTATACAAAAACATAAAACATGTTTAAAATCACAAACACAAAGAACTATTTACATTGTACATAAAATTATGTAGGTATGTATATACATTAGGTATGGAACTCTCGGTGCTGAACAGTTTTAAGCTTACGCTTAGATGCCCTAGCATCTTTGCGATCCTGTAGATTCTTTTGATTCTTCCTCTTACACCACCATGGAATTCCTATCTTACTATCTTCCATACAGCTCGGACTATTGCGTTAATGACAGATTGTCGATGTTCATCACACAGAAGCCACGAAAAATCAACACTGTCCACGATGGCTTGAGTAATCAACACAGATATATTCTGTTTATTGCAGAAATTGTCCAACATGTCTTCTAAAATTGTTAAAATAATACGTAAACAAACACTGAAATGGAACAAACCTAAGATGGCGGCATCACAACTTTACTGACAGTTTTGCAGCGTTGGTAGCTCCATCTGCGTTTACGTTTATCAATGTAAGACAAAGATGCGTTGATTGAAACTTGTATTTTAAGAACAAGGACAGGTCAAATCTATTATTTTCTTGAACAAAAGAACAAATTTGCTGATGAGCTTGCGCGTCTCTTGGTTATCTCTGTTAATACACTTCTGTCAGCTTTCTGCTGTGACTTTTTCAATTGCTCCTCGAAGATGGCATGATGGCATTGTACGCCAGCTAATTTAAAAGCTCGATTTACTCGCGCCACTTCCCCTTTTACTTGGACCCAGATCAATTCAATGGGGTTCAATTCGCAGCGATAATCTCATTAATAATCTGACATGTGACTCCATGCGTCAAAGCCAGTTCATCCACTTCCAGTTTCTTATATTTATGGACATGTACCTTAGCAACTTGCAATAATTCCGCGTTCAAGTAATTTTGTTGGTTAGGAATGCTCTTTTCTGTTGCATCATTCTTGGATTCTCTTTCTCCCCGATTGCTGGGGTGTTTTTTCACATTTTCGGCTATGATAAGGCGCATTACTCATAACCATGACACTTGCAAATGTTTAATTAAGTACGTCGGCAAACCATTTCTCGTATACTTCGGAATTCATTTCCTCGTGGTAGTCTCCGATCTTCTTGGAATTAAATTTAAATTCTCCAAAAATCCACTATCACTTGCAATAAGCATTGTGATTAAACGGCGATGTTCGCCAGGCAGCATTTTTTAACCAGTTATCAAGCCTTCCATCTCAGCTCCCCGTCCATTTTTCACATTTCCATCCTGCCCGACTCTCTTCACAGTATGTCCTTCGTTGATCCATGTTGCATCAGTGTAATAATTTATAACAGTGTAATAATTTATTATTTTAAGATAATCCATCCGCCAAGCAACTATGTCATATCTTTCTATGGGAATACTCTTTCCGTCTACTTTTCCGTACCTAAAATTCATGTCTTTAAAATTTTTTGCCAGACTGGCCCTGTACATTTTAGGTATAGTATAATTTTCAGTTATACTTTCCAGCGCCTTATCTAAAGTGGGCAATTCGTTCTTTCTAAATAAACCGTGGACCGTTCTACGTAACCTGTTTTTTGCGTCTTCGTCCACTACATTCTTATGTCGACCGCTTTTGGGGTTTGGCTGTACACTTCCATGTATCTTCTCTTATCTTAAAAGTGTGTATATGCTTGGCTTTGATGCTTCGGTATAATCCGAACACATATGCACCAATTCATCCTTGTCACGATGAGGGTGATCTCTCTGTATGCTCGTAAAGTTTTTTCTCCACTACCTTTCGATAGTGCCTAAGTTTTGGAATATTTTCCATCATTTACTCATATTATATTGTATAACAATCACAGTAAAACAGCACTACACAATCGGGAATATCTCAACCAATGCACTACTCAATCGCTAATGACCATTAGAGAATACGCCTGAAAATCCCGCCTACCCGCCAATGTTGCTAAATAAAGACACAGGAACGATTAACGGGTTTAAACGATTGTTCCAAATGAAAACAGATAGCACGTCATTTCCAATAAGTTAAAAATATATGCTTTCTATGTCAGCTTTCCTGCAGCGATATGAGCGGTGTTTCCACATCTACCTATAAAAATAAATATTTTATATTTAATTATTTATTGCCATATTAAAGTAGAAATAAATGTAAAAATGGCTAACATCTTGGCCTATACTATATTATTGTATACACAACAATTCTTTTTTGACATTCATAAATAATATATACAAATTTTATATATTATTGTGGAATTTGATATTTTAATTGAATATTAAAAAATTTGAGAATTACATGTGGCAACAGCAATTGTTCCTTTAGGCGGTCAGTACACTTTGTATATCTCTTGTACTAGGACTACTGTATCTTAGTTCATAAAATTCTGTACACAATAGGTCCCTAACCACAATTACAAACCATCAACTATAAGAAGCAGCAATATATGTTTATAGTACCCCCGTACAGCAGGCACAGTGTTAAAAGAAGAAAACAGTAATATCTAAAGCTTATCTGATTAAGTAGCAGCGTGGTCTATAGTCCGTAGAGGTAATAAAGACATAACCGTAGGCAAACCCCAGGTAGATGAAAGAAGTCTCGCAATTCCTCAATGATGACTGTTCGAAAAGCTAAGTTGGTCTGTGACTTCATGCCTTATAGGGTACTAGTCTAGAGATTTATTTGTCCCCAGTAAAAAAATCCTGTGTTGAAATACGGTTGCAATATCTATACAATTAACATGCAAAAGAAAGCATATTTTCAAGGCGCTATGGATAACGCAGGATAACAAACTTAGTTCGTGCATTAATGAGCAAATTAAATTAAATGACATTTACCTCGTTTCTAAGGGTTTTTCTCTAATATATCCTGTAGAAGACAGAGATCTGCTACAGCTTATAAAAAAGAGAAACTTATCTCAATAACAGCATGTAAGGCACAGTGGCCGCCTAAACGTTTCAGCTGTGTAGTCAGAAATCATTAAGAACAAAAATGAAAAAATACTAAAAACGTGATATGTTTCTTACCTGTGTCGAAAATAGTTAAAAATAAAAGTAGTTTCTCCATCGCAATGTGCAGGAGAAAACAGGAGCTGTTGTAATACAATAATTATAATATGGATACGGACGATATCGGATCATAAAATATTACAGCGAAGCACGACACAGGCAGGACCGGCCAAAATTCGAAAAGAAAGATGAACGCCGAGGAAATGTCATTGATACCAATTTCATGCTCGTAAAACTATTAGTGACTTTAACTGATCTGAACGATATCATAGTTGTCCCGTGTGTTTTTACAAATTTAATTATTTTACTTAGTATTACTTAATTAATTAGCTCGTTTAGAAAAATGCGTTAACAATAAACAACGAAATTCTTATACAATGATTAAGGAACTATGAATACATCGTAATGTGATAAATTACAGATATTAATTTATTTAAAATTGCATGTTGTGATTCGGCCTGCTACTGACATCTAGTTTGTTTAGTGACTTTCGGTCAATAAGGTTTTGAATTTCGACCGAGCGCAGACCCGACTAACCATAGGAAATGAAGACTGCTGAACCATACCATAGATCAATATGAAATCACAAACGGGTAGGAAGATATGAAATAATGAACTAATAATGAACATCTAGTCTAAATTACTCACAAAGTCACTTTAAGTTTTACGCTTTACCTAAATGGCATACAATAATATTAAAATAGCATCCTTTAGAACTCCGAAATGTAACAGTAAAATCCTGAATAAGGCTCCAAAATGAGCCTGTAACAGGGCGTAATTTTAAATGGCAGACTACAACGGAAATGATCGAATCTGCTCATATATATTATGTAAGATGTAATGTTGGTTTGGTAGTAATCCATTACAAAAATAAATCAAATGAAAACACCTATATTTGGAAATACCTATATACGGAAACTAGTCATATATAAGTTGTACAAGTTCATTCGCCTTTATTGAGGCTCTTCAGAATGATATACGATTTATTTAATTGGTCATTTATACTTGAATTTAATATTAATACCTAGTATTATTCTCATAGTGCATTTTTAAAACTGTCAGAGCAACTTTAATGATAATGTTACGCCACTAAGTTTGTAAAATAAGTGAGTACTGTCCAGAATCAAAATACACTTTATTAACTTCCAAATGCAACAAGTCACAACTGTTTACAATGATAAATTACTACTGAAAGAGCATTCTATAAAAAAAGTCTCAAAGAGTCTCTAGAGCATTCAAACTAAACTGACTTATGTGGCGATCGGCTGGCCCTTGTATGTATGTATGTATGTATGTATGTATGTATATGGGTCGGAGTATAGTGGAAGGTAGTGTTACACTCCCATTCCACCACATCACTTAGGCCTCATTAGGCCCTTTGTGCATTCCTCCTTTTTACTTGAGTACTTTTCTTCAAACCATCCTATTTATTACGGGTGGCCTGGTGACAAAGTCTCTACAATTTGTATGTATGATAGTATGGTTCCGAGTTACCGAGATTAATTACTCTGGTCCTCATTACCATTTATCTGGGACCACGCGTCCGCGGCAGATGTGTTGAGTGTTCCCAGGTCTCGGGCAGACGCCACAGTCCGGGCCCAAGCCTGCCTAGGTCACCCATCCAAGTGCCACCAACGCCCGCCCAGAATAACTTTGAAGATCTTACCGGTCAAGTCTAAGCGGCTAGGCGGTCCCATTCAGTCACCTTAGTCGCCTCTTACGACAGGTAGGAGGTACCCTGGGTCTATTCTACAATTGTGGCCCCGAAACCAGAGGGGGATCGGCTGGCCCTTATATACTATTTTAAATGTTCTGGGAACTTCTAGAAGCTTCTCGATTATTCCATCCCATTCTAGATCTCATTCTAGATTATTCTCATTTATTCCATCCCATTCTAGTTTGTATATAAGGCATCTCGAAGGGTTCTACACGGGGTAGTCCACATGTTCATATACCGCGACTATTCGAAATGGGGCCAGAGGTGTATCTCGGTTATTCGAAGTCCTAGGGGGTTGAGACTTCCCCCAGATGCGATGTTCACCACATCGTCGGGTGCGGTGTTGCCAGATTGTGCAGTTTTTCCTTAGATTTAGGGATTTTTAAATATATTCTGCACCATCGCTTCTGACGATTCCGTAACAATAATAATAAGGTATCTTGTCTTCTTTTCATAGAGCGTTGTATGCTTCGCTATAAATTAATAGTTAAAGTGTTGATGCATTTAGTAACAAGAATTTGTAAAATTGAAGTTTTATAAAATGTATTATTCATATTAGAGCAAGATAATTTGATTTAGAAAATTAAAAAGGCGTTCTGACACACCTCTCCTATTTTTGCCATAATTGCAAAACTGAATGGGATATCGACCTCTGGTTTCCTAATTTATTTTCCTTAATTAATGGCCTATTAAACACAGCAAAATAAAGCTAGATGGTTGCATTTATTTTTTTGAGAGAACGGACCGAATACGACATTTCTTTGAAAATAGCGCCCCCTATCTTTGGAAACATATATTAAATTTAAATCGTTTAATAAAAATAACAAACCGGTTTAAATAGCCTTTTATCAGCCATCGCTTGTTCTATTCGGAAAACTGTTATCCTTCCTTTAAAAAAAATATTTAAACAAATTTTATAGAAGATGGAACAGAGATGCCAAACAGTATACATATTTCTGACCTGGATTGTACCTATGATATTTGGATAAATTAACTATTTACTGAAACACCATAGAAAATTCGCCCCCTAGCGACGAAATTAGGAATTAAAAAATATTTTCTATCGAACTATTTTGGATGTATTTGGATCTATTTGAACTATTTATATCAAACATATTTCTCGATAAACTTTTTATCCCAATATCGTAGCATGAATGATAGCTGAGATACAGACTGCTCCGTAACCTTAATAGTAGGATTGGCGCGAGTGAAAAACCCGTCTAGAAATCATGTTCTCTGTAAAAATGTATCGAGTTTTCGGATGCTAACGGGGTGCATAACGACCCCCCTAAATTAGTCTGGCGATATCCAAATCGCAGTCCAACACACTCTCAGGGGGTGAAAACTGAAAGAGCTAGTAGAGGGTTGCGCGCCGTGGTGGGGCACGGAAAAGCCCGTCCGAGGGGAAACGGGTCAAGAGATGGGAAACGGGCGAAAGTTGAGACAGAGCGCGTCCCTTCGCGGCGGCAAGTTTTACATCCCTGAAGTAAATCCGCAGTATCTTCCTTATTTGATGATCTATTTCCAAAATAACTACAACATTTACTTTTTGAATTTTTTTAGTCAAAAGTTATCGCGATGTAGACTTTTTTCAAGTTTGTCAGGAATCTAAATACGAATAATAATGGAGCTAGAAGCGATTTTTGTATAATATTCTTCGGTTTATCTAACTAGTCCATACGCTAGCTAACATCCTGTGTTTTCGAGAGGTCCACGATTTATTTTTGTTGCATATTTTCTCTGAGACATACATATTTAGTATCATTTGGCCCAAAAATGGCCCGTTTGGTTTTTATACAGGGTGGTCATGTATTAAAACTAAAAATATTATTTTCGCATATAAATTTTGCAAACATTTACTCGAGATGTGAGTTTGTATGTGTTGTCATTGTGGACTTAAATTTACAGTATATCTGTAAAATATTTATGTTATTGGTCTTATATAGGGTAGTCCAACATATTTTTCAAAAATTTCAGGGCCTGTACAGTGCCGTTCAATTGAAAGTAAACCATTTTTTTAATTAATGTGAATTTTTTTAATTAATGTGAAACAGGCTTTCAGGTAATCAAAACTTGATTGTCAATTTTATTTGTCAGTTTACTAATAATTATTCTATATTTTGAAGTTTTCCTTATAATTATTATTATTACTATTATGCCGCGCTTAACTGAACCGCAAAAAATGAGAACTGTGATGTTACTGCAGAACGGATGGTCAATGCAAGCAGTTGCAGATACTTTGAATGTGAGTAAAGGTTGCATTTACAAAATTAAGCAAAAATGGAATGCAGGAACTGTTGAGTACGTCCATAGAGGGGGCCGTCAGAAATTCAGTACTATGGAGGAAGACGAACTCGTCCTTGACCACCTCCGACAGAATCCCTTTGATACAGCAGTGACTGCCTGCTTCTTAACAAATTTTCCTGCTTCGGTGGAAACCGCAAGACGACGTATCAGAGCATCTGAGCTGAAGAATTTTTCGGCTGCAAATCAAGTTGCTCTGTTGCCACGGCATAAGGAGCAGAGGTTAAACTTTGCCAACCAATTTGTCGGTGTGCCACAGGACTTTTGGGACAACAAAATTTTTTCAGACGAAAAAGTTTTTCTATCCTGCTATGATGGCTCTCTGCGTGCATACCGCCCAAGAAATTGCCGATATGAAGAGCGCTATATAAATCCTACAGCTCGTAGTGGTCGCTTCTCTATCAACGTGTGCGCATGGATATGTTGCCAAGGAGCAGGTGTTATTTGGAGAATCAGAGAGCGTCTTACTGGTCAAAGCTACGCTCGCATTTTGGAATATGTTATGTTACCTTCCGTTTCCATTTTATATCCCGAGAACTTCACTTTCCAGCAGGAAAATATTTTTATTTCTCCTTTCCTTTTCCCATATTTCAATTAAATTTATATTTCAGGATAATTCCTCTATTCACAAATCACGAGTTGTTACTGAATGGCTGAATACAAACCATATTAACACTCTGCCTTGGCTCTCTAAGTCGCCGGATTTAAATCCGATAGAAAATGTATGGGCACAAATGGAAAAAGACATGTATAGCAGAAATTTCCGACCAGCCAACGTAGAAGAACTGTGGTTGGCGATTGAAAATGCCTGGGAAAATATTGGCGAGGATTACACCAGGACACTAAGTTCTAAGTTAGTTTTTGAATTTAATGGATTTTTTTACAAGAGACGTCCTTACCATATAGATTTTCCTTAATAAATACTGTATATAAAATGCTGTCACCCTATAACTGAAAGGTACTTCAACCTAAAATAATTTTGAATGTGATCTGTTTACAAAAGCCTGCTTCACAATGGGAAAATTTCCAAAATTTCGCATAAGAGTCGTTTACTTTCAATTGAACGGCACTGTACCCATAAAAATATGAATGTTACAAAATGATCTTATAAATTCGAAAACGGAAATACACACTAAAATTGAGGCGCCAATTTCATTTCCGATATTAAAATTTTCATTACAAAAACAGGGGCGTAGTAAAATGAATTTTTTGAGGGTAAGACCGATAAAACGTTTTAAAAAAATGTTTCTTCTAAACGTTGGACGTATCGACTCGACTTATATAAACTTTTTCAAACGTCCATCGGTCCTCTACATAAAAGTATAAAGGTCTGTAAGAAGGCGTAAGAAGTGTCTGTACGCAATATGACAAGGGAGATATGATTTTTCGAACGAAACCATACGAATTTCCGAGATGTACAGTAAATTTAAAGGTGTATTTATATTTATATGATATGTAAGAACGTTCTTATATAACCGGAAACGGTCGGATATAAATAAAATTAGATGCGCGTTTCATTTCCGATATAGAAAAAACGATTAAAAGAACAGGGGCGTAGTAAACTAAATATTTTTTTTAGGGTAAAATGGATAGAATATTATTAATTTTCACACTTATGAAGCATATAAAGTGCCACTTTATCCACTAGTGAAATAATGAAAAATAAACATTAACATTTATATTAATAGACATTTCCTTCTTTGTTTTATCATATTGCACTTCGTTTCCAATAATAAGCTTGTAGTTGTCAACGGTTTCAGAACGCATGTGCTTGTCGAAGTTTTTGATAAATCTGTAGAAACAATGGATGTTTCCTCTTATAAGGAACGACTAGTACCAGTAGTAGCTTGGATTTTCCTTGCGATATCATGCCTATTTGATATAGTATTCTCAATATAACTTTCTGTTATAGCGGAACTTCTGGTCGTTTAATCGTTGTAAGGTCAGCTTTACTAGCCAGTAAAGTTGTTGAAGTCCGCCTAATGCAACGGCCGCTGTAAATTTCTATGTTTGCCAGATACAAAAATGAAGCAATTATTGAACGAACTTTCGAGAATGTGTTGATTCCAACAGGTTGTGAAGTACATTTTTGATTAATGTATCGTAAAAAGAATCTGTCGTTGGATAACTTCTTCGGACGTAAGGACATGTATTTTCTACACGTCTTCACAGTATTGATAGAGAATCCTTCTTCCATATTTGTGAATTTTCGTGAGACGCCGGTTTTGGTATATGGTATAGAAACAAGCAGATATGCGTCCCTGGCTATTACCTACATCATTGATTTTCAAATTCACATCAACAACAGTCACCATACACCCCCACCATTAGTGCAACCTGGAATATTTTAAAGTTATTCATCAAATACCTTATTCATCTCTCTCTAAAAACCTCTAAAATACCTCTAAAAACCTTATTCATCAAATATTTATCGCAAGCCCTTGTCAAAAATTCTTCCACGTGTGCTCTTTCCAACACCGTAGCTTTATTCACTCTGTACCGTCTCGATTCACTCTTCAAATAGGCAGTGAGCTTACTATATTTTCCAATGCATATGTTTTTATGGACCTTTACAGTGGCCTTCAGCGTCGAGTGCTTCGACCACATGGATGAAATTGCATACTACTTCAAATTTAAGAAGAACTTCCTCATCTATTATCATTACCCCCGTTTTTCTTTCCATTCTTTAAATTAGGAAAATACTACTTCATAATGCTCCCTGGACTTCGCAGGCAATAATTGGAGAGTTGCTTCTTCAGCTTCCCGAAGGATTATCTCGCACGAACAAAATCGCTTTCTTGTATTTTCACCAACTTTTTCAACCAAATTTTTACAAATAGCAACCATTCAACACCTTCCAAGTAGTTTTTAATAAATTTCAATAATTTTTGACGTTACACCCGTTGTCAGAGAAAGCGTTTTATCCGCTCAAGAAAAGTAAACTAAATAACCGCTAAATAACCGATAAAACGCTATCTAAAACACTTATACGATAAATAACGATTAAAATTATAACAAACCGCCAGGGAGTTTAAAACATGGAATAGGGCATGGAACATGACTAAAATTTTAAATATAAAAATAATACTAGAAAACATATAGCGTAACGTTGTAATAAAACGTGTACTTCAAAAGAAAACAAGTTTTCTAATTCCGCGCGTTCAGTGTGAAGGTTCTAAACAGCGATGAAATGGGAGAACATGGGTAGAACATTCTTATGCAATGAAAAAATGGATATGTTTCCTATTGTCGTATAATTTTACGCGTTTTCAAATTTTTCAGATTTTTATCAAATTTACGGAAAAAACTTTTTTCTATGAAAAATCGGTTTAATCTCGGAAAGGTCTTACGACAACAAACAGATGAACAAAAACCCCTATTCCACATATAAACGAACGCGCCGGATCCAATGATGATGCTGAAACAAATTAACCCTGTGTATCATGTAAAATGGCTTAAGAAAAAAAAAACATTTTTGGCCTTTTCAAGGGTGGCAACATGAAAAATCTTGTATCGTAAACCGTAAAATTGATTCTGCAAAAGCGTTATCTCGCGGACCTATAAAAATACAGAAGGATAGCTAGCGTTTGTATTAAACCTCGTGGCGGAAAAATGGAAGGGATCCTACTTGTTGCTTTTTAGTGTAGATTTATTATGGTATGCATTTTATTGCGTTGAGTGCTTATGTAATTCCATTGGTTTTTAATATTAGGGATAAATAATAATAAAGAATATTATTCTTTTTATGAAAATAATTGATTTCGTTTCATAAAAAGGTTGGGAAATATTCAAGACAGAAACTAAATACAGTAGGTTTATAATAACTTGCAGAAATAGCACGGCAGCTGCCAAACTTTAATTTTATGTTCTAAGGCCTGCAGTCGAAAGACGTCTTTCTGATCCTCTATTATCCTAATTTTCGCTGCCACTTAGCATATGGGGGAATTAGTAGGAAGCATAACACACATATCATTACTATTTTTATTACGAAAACGCGCCGGTCCAATTTTATACGTAGCAGATGTAATACTCTCAGCGTATTCGAATTCTGACAGTAGGTGGTTGAGATGTAGGTATAGATGTATACAGATATATTCACAGTCAGTTTATTTCTGCGTAAAAATAAACAAGAAATTCTGGTCAATCGCACAAATTAAAATAAATATGTTCAGAAAATATGCAGGTTTATATATATATATAAAAAAATTGTAGTTTATGTACATATGTACAATATACTAGGTATATTTAGAAATTTAGAGCTAAGGGATATTTAACAGTATTTTTAAAAGCATTTTCATATTAGTAATTAAGCAAAGCATATTGTCCTAAAATATGTTTCAGTTAACTCTCAGAATACAGAGACTGCATTTATTTATTGCATGTATCGGTTGATCAAGTAGAAAAATTAGTACGAACAATTAAAACTAATGCGGGTAGAGAGTCTGACGAAATGTAATATTAAAATGTTACTTGGGTTTTCCCTTTATATGTTGTATATGATGAAGTGGTATTTACAAATACATTAAATTTTCGGACTTTTTTCAGTTTTTCTCAATTTTTACTACCAAGAACTTGTGTCACGGCAAAAGTCATTGTGTACGGTTTTTAAGTAGACTACGTTTGCAACAAAATGAAGACAAATTGACCTCGATAGACTTAATAGTTTCTAAGACACAGCTGTTCAAAGATTTGCAAAATAAAATTAAAAAAAAGAATTTTATTTTTTTTTCGTCACATGTTGACTACTAGATCCATTTTACGGCATAAGTGATACGTTATAAAGTACACTAAATTTACAACAATACTAGACCAATTTAGTCTATGTAGATTTTTCTAAATCGCTTAAAATATGAATTGTTTATCAACACACCCTTTCAACAAACAGACCAAAGAACATTATCTTTAAAAAATGTGGGAGAGGAAAAGACCCAGATATCACCTATTCGACAAATTCCTTCACGCACCAAGCACAACGGGGAATGGCACTCTTCGTTCGCGCCTTCAGTGCTTGTCATACAACCTCAGCACTTTGGCCAATTAAAAATGATATTTCTGTTTTAAAAAATGTTGGGTTAAAAATTGACCGAAATATGGTCACTTGAACATAGGTTATTTTTTAGGTTTTTTTTACCTAATACTGCGATATTGTGTTCTTTCTCATTTTGTGGAAAAAATATTATTTTACTAAATAAAAACTTTCTAAGCTATTCAAACTATTCAAACAAATGTATGTTTAATAACATTTTCAAACTGTATATCGATATCATCATCTATATCTTCGATAAAATCGTCTTCTGCAATATCGGCTACTACACATTATCACAATTGATCCACATACATTCTTTCCAAATTTCGAACAAGTAATTTGCAATATTCTACAACCTTTAGAATACTTACATTGTCCATTGCAACATATAGTGCAACCAAAAGCCTTTTTTTTAAGCAAAATCGCAACTAATCCGTAGGTAGTTAGAATTTTTTCAACCCCAGTTCAGAGGGATTTCCTTGCCACTACTGGATTTGAAAATGAGTTCTTAAGCCATGCTGTTTGATGGCATTACGTGTTGGTGGTAATTGCGGCAGTGAAAATTTTGCACTTTTTGATATTTTGTAAAAATTCTGGAAGCGACAGTTGCTTAGGATCAGGTTTAACTTTGCCCCATACAAAGAAGCTGCAATATATTCTGATGCAGAACTTATTTCTTCCTCAGTTACATCAGTTACATTCAGTCACGTAAAAACATGTCCACATGTATTTGTAGCTGTATGGCATTTCATTTAACTTCTGACAGTTTATTTTGACGATATTTTCATTGATATAATCTCCATTTTTCCTTTGATATCGCTGTTCTCTTACAGAAAGTTGGTCAATTGGTTTTTTTGATTTCTTGGCTCTTTATCTATTTTTTAAAAAATATTTTCCTCTTTTGTGGGATTTGTTTAAATTTTTCTCAGTATAGCTTTGCCCTTTGTGCTTGTGTAAGTGCCATATCTGAAATGTAATTATATTTGTTAACCAATTCTCAAGTTCGTCACATCTTTGTCAACTTCGTCATGAAAGTAATTGTGTCGCAGCTGACCGTGACGATCCTGACATATTTACGCAAAAACAACGCTAGGTGACGCTCTAAAATGATTATATATCATACACTCCTGAATATAACCTCAAATTCTTAATATATTATTAATATATTACCCTAATACTGATATAACCAATAAAAAAATATTAACTGTCTAATTACCGTCGCGTACACGTAATAAATATACTCACCCTCAATGTCTGCGTCGACTTATTATTAATTCATTATTAAAATCCCTCCCAAGATGTGCACACATTCACTAGAACAAGTAAACTACCACGTTCCTTCAGGCGGTAAAACAAATTGTCGGTAGGTACTCCATCTCGAGGGTTTTTTGAGAAACTAAGGAATGTCACGAACCTGAAGAAAACTAGGGACATACCTTTTCACGCAGTGGAATGTGTAGAAAAATAATATATAATAATTTTTCTTAAGGAATATATTAAACAAAGACTCTAATCTAAATTATTACAAGATTTTTTTATGATACACTATTCCGTGTCGGCTATATTCATTGGCGGAAATCAAGAATTGTGATTGGGACCGTGACGCAATTTGACGTTTTTCAAATATAAAAAATATAGGAAGTATATTTTAGAAAATACACTCCCCGGCACAAAATTCCGTCACCCTAAAATTTTGCCCAATTTTGATGTTTTATAACTTTTTTATTTTTCATCTGATTTTCATAAATTTTTTACCAGTCTGTAGATCAGTTCATTGTGTGTCTTTTTAATTATTGTAATAAGTCATATTTTTCGTCCAGGCAATATTATACAGGGGTAAATCAAAGTGTTGTTTTTTGTCGTAAACTCAAAACACCCTGTGGAAAAATTGAGGCGAATAATTTTGTTTACAAACTGTTTGCTGCCATCTTAGACGTATTGTAAACATTTTGTTTTTTGATTCATCCCATTATCTCATTTCTTCTGCGAGCAGCAAAATTTTAAATGAAACGCTGATTTCAAGCTTATTTTTATTAACAAAAACATCCACTAGGTATATCACAAAATTAATTAACAAAGACAAATTTTAATAACGTGTATGTCCTCCTCTCGCAGCAATGACAGCTTGCATTCTTCGTGGCATCGAATTAATAAGATTACTTATTCTGTCTTGAGGAATAGCCTGATATTCTTCTGTCAGCGCCAGCCGTAAGTCTTGCAAGGTTAGTGGTTGCATAGGACGGCGACGGAGTGCTCTTTTAAGAACAGAACTCTCAACCCAAAGATGTTCGATTGGGTTGAGATCCGGGCTACATGCGGGCCAGTCCAATCTTGGAAGTCCAACCTCATCCAGATATTCGCTCACTACCCGTGCAATGTGAGGTCTAGCATTATCATGCATTAATGTAAATTGGTTCCCAATGAAAGGAGCAAATGGAACAACAATTTCTTGGAGGATTTCCTCAATGTAACGGTGGGCGGTTAGTGCTCCATTTTCAACAAATACAAGGTCAGTACGTGCATCGGTAGAAATACCCGCCCAAACCATGACTGAACCACCGTAATATTGCAGTCGCTCAGATATGGTGCAGTCTGCATATCTTTCATTTCTACGTCTGTATACCCGTTCACGACCATCCGGCGACCTTAAACAAACCCTGGATTCATCTGTGAATAGTACGTTTCCCCACTATTCTACAGTCCAGTCAGCATGCGCTCTTGCAAATCTCAGTCGGTGTTGTCGATGCCAAGGAAGCAATTTTGGACATACTGCTGGCCTTCGTGAATGCAATCCTGCTTCTAACAATCTTCTACGTATCGTTCATTCACTTACACTTACTCGACGTACCATTTGCAAGTCATTTTTTAGATACACAGCAGTAGCTCTTCGATCTCTTAAAGAACTCATAATGACAAAGTGATCATCAGCTTGAGTGGTCATTCTACTTCTGCCAGAGCCTTGCCGCCTAATAAAGTTTCCCGTCTGTAGATACCTATTCCAAACATCACAAACTGTAGACCGCGCAATTCCCAGAGTACGGGAGACATAACTCCGCGGCCATCCTCTATTAAAGCAACAATTCTACCTACGTCTGCTGTAGTTACCATGATGACAACACACTAAATTAACTGTACTGTCAAATATTCTGTCACAATAACCGCGTATTTAGCCAACGTCGATGTTTTTTAATTAAAAATGATAAAATTAACAGCGTTTCATTTAAAATTTTGCTGCTCGCAGAAGAAATGAGATAATGGGATGAATCAAAAAACAAAATGTTTACAATACGTCTAAGATGGCAGCAAACAGTTTGTAAACAAAATTATTCGCCTCAATTTTTCCACAGGGTGTTTTGAGTTTACGACAAAAAACAACACTTTGATTTACCCCTGTATAATATTGCCTGGACGAAAAATATGACTTATTACAATAATTAAAAAGACACACAATGAACTGATCTACAGACTGGTAAAAAATTTATGAAAATCAGATGAAAAATAAAAAAGTTATAAAACATCAAAATTGGGCAAAATTTTAGGGTGACGGAATTTTGTGCCGGGGAGTGTATATATATTAGACTAACTTTACGGAACTTTTAGCTTCCTATAACTGCATTTGACTGAAAGAAAAAACTTCCGTTAACTGGAAATTAACCCAAGACCACAAATAGCGAACTTAAATGAGACAGACCCATTATTACCTTCATTTGTTCCTAAATGCGTGTAAACTGAGTTTGCACCATCCCAGGAGGTGACCATAATTGTTGGTAGCCAAAAAACCCCGAAATGTTTGCACTTTTTTTCAGTTTCTGCTTGTAGCTGGAAAACGGACGGAAAATGTCGAAACGGACGGCTTGTAGCATCGGACGGAAAATGTCATCCCATTCAATACCAAGGACAGTTAAATTCTGCGTCGAATGAACATTTAATACTTCAAATTCCAGTGGTATAATCGAAATGAAAAGTTAGAAACCGGCACAATTTCTCATTTCGGTGCAAACTTACATTCTGCGACTTTCCAAACCACATATCTTTGAAACAGATACTCCTATTGAAAAAACCCACCTGTAATAATAACCCACCTCTAATATGCTTTCGAAATAAGTACATGTTAATTTTTTTTAAATCAGAGTTGGTAAGACTGCAGGAATTCTGACGAAAAAGAAGAGCGACGGCGATGTAGAGAGCCGCTGTCATTGTCCGCGAGGATATCAGATCGGTTGATTTGGTGATTTAGTGAAACTTACTCCAAAGTGGACGAATTTCTAAAGGACGTTGAGAATGACATTTCAGCCTTAAGGTATTTGTGGGGTCAATTATAAACCCCAAAAAGGGAAAAACCCCCTTACTCGGACAAAAAACGAAAATCTGTGCTATCGCTCATGCAATAAATAATTAATGTTGCGAGACCGCGTTCTTTCCTGTCCCCACTGCTCGTAAGACTTGGTGCAACGCTTCAGAAGAAGTACGGATCAAGAGGTCTCCTGGAGGTGTTATCAAGTCTTGGGTTTTCTTGTTCATATTTCGAGTGTCCCAGGGTAGAACGGATTCATGGAGATTTATTCATTCTGTGCCCACAATTCCTCAATGCGCGTCCAGGAAACCCTG
>CAXKVY010002615.1:0-35722 GCA_964058915.1 Tetropium fuscum
CTCGGTGCTGAACAGTTTTAAGCTTACGCTTAGATGCCCTAGCATCTTTGCGATCCTGTAGATTCTTTTGATTCTTCCTCTTACACCACCATGGAATTCCTATCTTACTATCTTCCATACAGCTCGGACTATTGCGTTAATGACAGATTGTCGATGTTCATCACACAGAAGCCACGAAAAATCAACACTGTCCACGATGGCTTGAGTAATCAACACAGATATATTCTGTTTATTGCAGAAATTGTCCAACATGTCTTCTAAAATTGTTAAAATAATACGTAAACAAACACTGAAATGGAACAAACCTAAGATGGCGGCATCACAACTTTACTGACAGTTTTGCAGCGTTGGTAGCTCCATCTGCGTTTACGTTTATCAATGTAAGACAAAGATGCGTTGATTGAAACTTGTATTTTAAGAACAAGGACAGGTCAAATCTATTATTTTCTTGAACAAAAGAACAAATTTGCTGATGAGCTTGCGCGTCTCTTGGTTATCTCTGTTAATACACTTCTGTCAGCTTTCTGCTGTGACTTTTTCAATTGCTCCTCGAAGATGGCATGATGGCATTGTACGCCAGCTAATTTAAAAGCTCGATTTACTCGCGCCACTTCCCCTTTTACTTGGACCCAGATCAATTCAATGGGGTTCAATTCGCAGCGATAATCTCATTAATAATCTGACATGTGACTCCATGCGTCAAAGCCAGTTCATCCACTTCCAGTTTCTTATATTTATGGACATGTACCTTAGCAACTTGCAATAATTCCGCGTTCAAGTAATTTTGTTGGTTAGGAATGCTCTTTTCTGTTGCATCATTCTTGGATTCTCTTTCTCCCCGATTGCTGGGGTGTTTTTTCACATTTTCGGCTATGATAAGGCGCATTACTCATAACCATGACACTTGCAAATGTTTAATTAAGTACGTCGGCAAACCATTTCTCGTATACTTCGGAATTCATTTCCTCGTGGTAGTCTCCGATCTTCTTGGAATTAAATTTAAATTCTCCAAAAATCCACTATCACTTGCAATAAGCATTGTGATTAAACGGCGATGTTCGCCAGGCAGCATTTTTTAACCAGTTATCAAGCCTTCCATCTCAGCTCCCCGTCCATTTTTCACATTTCCATCCTGCCCGACTCTCTTCACAGTATGTCCTTCGTTGATCCATGTTGCATCAGTGTAATAATTTATAACAGTGTAATAATTTATTATTTTAAGATAATCCATCCGCCAAGCAACTATGTCATATCTTTCTATGGGAATACTCTTTCCGTCTACTTTTCCGTACCTAAAATTCATGTCTTTAAAATTTTTTGCCAGACTGGCCCTGTACATTTTAGGTATAGTATAATTTTCAGTTATACTTTCCAGCGCCTTATCTAAAGTGGGCAATTCGTTCTTTCTAAATAAACCGTGGACCGTTCTACGTAACCTGTTTTTTGCGTCTTCGTCCACTACATTCTTATGTCGACCGCTTTTGGGGTTTGGCTGTACACTTCCATGTATCTTCTCTTATCTTAAAAGTGTGTATATGCTTGGCTTTGATGCTTCGGTATAATCCGAACACATATGCACCAATTCATCCTTGTCACGATGAGGGTGATCTCTCTGTATGCTCGTAAAGTTTTTTCTCCACTACCTTTCGATAGTGCCTAAGTTTTGGAATATTTTCCATCATTTACTCATATTATATTGTATAACAATCACAGTAAAACAGCACTACACAATCGGGAATATCTCAACCAATGCACTACTCAATCGCTAATGACCATTAGAGAATACGCCTGAAAATCCCGCCTACCCGCCAATGTTGCTAAATAAAGACACAGGAACGATTAACGGGTTTAAACGATTGTTCCAAATGAAAACAGATAGCACGTCATTTCCAATAAGTTAAAAATATATGCTTTCTATGTCAGCTTTCCTGCAGCGATATGAGCGGTGTTTCCACATCTACCTATAAAAATAAATATTTTATATTTAATTATTTATTGCCATATTAAAGTAGAAATAAATGTAAAAATGGCTAACATCTTGGCCTATACTATATTATTGTATACACAACAATTCTTTTTTGACATTCATAAATAATATATACAAATTTTATATATTATTGTGGAATTTGATATTTTAATTGAATATTAAAAAATTTGAGAATTACATGTGGCAACAGCAATTGTTCCTTTAGGCGGTCAGTACACTTTGTATATCTCTTGTACTAGGACTACTGTATCTTAGTTCATAAAATTCTGTACACAATAGGTCCCTAACCACAATTACAAACCATCAACTATAAGAAGCAGCAATATATGTTTATAGTACCCCCGTACAGCAGGCACAGTGTTAAAAGAAGAAAACAGTAATATCTAAAGCTTATCTGATTAAGTAGCAGCGTGGTCTATAGTCCGTAGAGGTAATAAAGACATAACCGTAGGCAAACCCCAGGTAGATGAAAGAAGTCTCGCAATTCCTCAATGATGACTGTTCGAAAAGCTAAGTTGGTCTGTGACTTCATGCCTTATAGGGTACTAGTCTAGAGATTTATTTGTCCCCAGTAAAAAAATCCTGTGTTGAAATACGGTTGCAATATCTATACAATTAACATGCAAAAGAAAGCATATTTTCAAGGCGCTATGGATAACGCAGGATAACAAACTTAGTTCGTGCATTAATGAGCAAATTAAATTAAATGACATTTACCTCGTTTCTAAGGGTTTTTCTCTAATATATCCTGTAGAAGACAGAGATCTGCTACAGCTTATAAAAAAGAGAAACTTATCTCAATAACAGCATGTAAGGCACAGTGGCCGCCTAAACGTTTCAGCTGTGTAGTCAGAAATCATTAAGAACAAAAATGAAAAAATACTAAAAACGTGATATGTTTCTTACCTGTGTCGAAAATAGTTAAAAATAAAAGTAGTTTCTCCATCGCAATGTGCAGGAGAAAACAGGAGCTGTTGTAATACAATAATTATAATATGGATACGGACGATATCGGATCATAAAATATTACAGCGAAGCACGACACAGGCAGGACCGGCCAAAATTCGAAAAGAAAGATGAACGCCGAGGAAATGTCATTGATACCAATTTCATGCTCGTAAAACTATTAGTGACTTTAACTGATCTGAACGATATCATAGTTGTCCCGTGTGTTTTTACAAATTTAATTATTTTACTTAGTATTACTTAATTAATTAGCTCGTTTAGAAAAATGCGTTAACAATAAACAACGAAATTCTTATACAATGATTAAGGAACTATGAATACATCGTAATGTGATAAATTACAGATATTAATTTATTTAAAATTGCATGTTGTGATTCGGCCTGCTACTGACATCTAGTTTGTTTAGTGACTTTCGGTCAATAAGGTTTTGAATTTCGACCGAGCGCAGACCCGACTAACCATAGGAAATGAAGACTGCTGAACCATACCATAGATCAATATGAAATCACAAACGGGTAGGAAGATATGAAATAATGAACTAATAATGAACATCTAGTCTAAATTACTCACAAAGTCACTTTAAGTTTTACGCTTTACCTAAATGGCATACAATAATATTAAAATAGCATCCTTTAGAACTCCGAAATGTAACAGTAAAATCCTGAATAAGGCTCCAAAATGAGCCTGTAACAGGGCGTAATTTTAAATGGCAGACTACAACGGAAATGATCGAATCTGCTCATATATATTATGTAAGATGTAATGTTGGTTTGGTAGTAATCCATTACAAAAATAAATCAAATGAAAACACCTATATTTGGAAATACCTATATACGGAAACTAGTCATATATAAGTTGTACAAGTTCATTCGCCTTTATTGAGGCTCTTCAGAATGATATACGATTTATTTAATTGGTCATTTATACTTGAATTTAATATTAATACCTAGTATTATTCTCATAGTGCATTTTTAAAACTGTCAGAGCAACTTTAATGATAATGTTACGCCACTAAGTTTGTAAAATAAGTGAGTACTGTCCAGAATCAAAATACACTTTATTAACTTCCAAATGCAACAAGTCACAACTGTTTACAATGATAAATTACTACTGAAAGAGCATTCTATAAAAAAAGTCTCAAAGAGTCTCTAGAGCATTCAAACTAAACTGACTTATGTGGCGATCGGCTGGCCCTTGTATGTATGTATGTATGTATGTATGTATGTATATGGGTCGGAGTATAGTGGAAGGTAGTGTTACACTCCCATTCCACCACATCACTTAGGCCTCATTAGGCCCTTTGTGCATTCCTCCTTTTTACTTGAGTACTTTTCTTCAAACCATCCTATTTATTACGGGTGGCCTGGTGACAAAGTCTCTACAATTTGTATGTATGATAGTATGGTTCCGAGTTACCGAGATTAATTACTCTGGTCCTCATTACCATTTATCTGGGACCACGCGTCCGCGGCAGATGTGTTGAGTGTTCCCAGGTCTCGGGCAGACGCCACAGTCCGGGCCCAAGCCTGCCTAGGTCACCCATCCAAGTGCCACCAACGCCCGCCCAGAATAACTTTGAAGATCTTACCGGTCAAGTCTAAGCGGCTAGGCGGTCCCATTCAGTCACCTTAGTCGCCTCTTACGACAGGTAGGAGGTACCCTGGGTCTATTCTACAATTGTGGCCCCGAAACCAGAGGGGGATCGGCTGGCCCTTATATACTATTTTAAATGTTCTGGGAACTTCTAGAAGCTTCTCGATTATTCCATCCCATTCTAGATCTCATTCTAGATTATTCTCATTTATTCCATCCCATTCTAGTTTGTATATAAGGCATCTCGAAGGGTTCTACACGGGGTAGTCCACATGTTCATATACCGCGACTATTCGAAATGGGGCCAGAGGTGTATCTCGGTTATTCGAAGTCCTAGGGGGTTGAGACTTCCCCCAGATGCGATGTTCACCACATCGTCGGGTGCGGTGTTGCCAGATTGTGCAGTTTTTCCTTAGATTTAGGGATTTTTAAATATATTCTGCACCATCGCTTCTGACGATTCCGTAACAATAATAATAAGGTATCTTGTCTTCTTTTCATAGAGCGTTGTATGCTTCGCTATAAATTAATAGTTAAAGTGTTGATGCATTTAGTAACAAGAATTTGTAAAATTGAAGTTTTATAAAATGTATTATTCATATTAGAGCAAGATAATTTGATTTAGAAAATTAAAAAGGCGTTCTGACACACCTCTCCTATTTTTGCCATAATTGCAAAACTGAATGGGATATCGACCTCTGGTTTCCTAATTTATTTTCCTTAATTAATGGCCTATTAAACACAGCAAAATAAAGCTAGATGGTTGCATTTATTTTTTTGAGAGAACGGACCGAATACGACATTTCTTTGAAAATAGCGCCCCCTATCTTTGGAAACATATATTAAATTTAAATCGTTTAATAAAAATAACAAACCGGTTTAAATAGCCTTTTATCAGCCATCGCTTGTTCTATTCGGAAAACTGTTATCCTTCCTTTAAAAAAAATATTTAAACAAATTTTATAGAAGATGGAACAGAGATGCCAAACAGTATACATATTTCTGACCTGGATTGTACCTATGATATTTGGATAAATTAACTATTTACTGAAACACCATAGAAAATTCGCCCCCTAGCGACGAAATTAGGAATTAAAAAATATTTTCTATCGAACTATTTTGGATGTATTTGGATCTATTTGAACTATTTATATCAAACATATTTCTCGATAAACTTTTTATCCCAATATCGTAGCATGAATGATAGCTGAGATACAGACTGCTCCGTAACCTTAATAGTAGGATTGGCGCGAGTGAAAAACCCGTCTAGAAATCATGTTCTCTGTAAAAATGTATCGAGTTTTCGGATGCTAACGGGGTGCATAACGACCCCCCTAAATTAGTCTGGCGATATCCAAATCGCAGTCCAACACACTCTCAGGGGGTGAAAACTGAAAGAGCTAGTAGAGGGTTGCGCGCCGTGGTGGGGCACGGAAAAGCCCGTCCGAGGGGAAACGGGTCAAGAGATGGGAAACGGGCGAAAGTTGAGACAGAGCGCGTCCCTTCGCGGCGGCAAGTTTTACATCCCTGAAGTAAATCCGCAGTATCTTCCTTATTTGATGATCTATTTCCAAAATAACTACAACATTTACTTTTTGAATTTTTTTAGTCAAAAGTTATCGCGATGTAGACTTTTTTCAAGTTTGTCAGGAATCTAAATACGAATAATAATGGAGCTAGAAGCGATTTTTGTATAATATTCTTCGGTTTATCTAACTAGTCCATACGCTAGCTAACATCCTGTGTTTTCGAGAGGTCCACGATTTATTTTTGTTGCATATTTTCTCTGAGACATACATATTTAGTATCATTTGGCCCAAAAATGGCCCGTTTGGTTTTTATACAGGGTGGTCATGTATTAAAACTAAAAATATTATTTTCGCATATAAATTTTGCAAACATTTACTCGAGATGTGAGTTTGTATGTGTTGTCATTGTGGACTTAAATTTACAGTATATCTGTAAAATATTTATGTTATTGGTCTTATATAGGGTAGTCCAACATATTTTTCAAAAATTTCAGGGCCTGTACAGTGCCGTTCAATTGAAAGTAAACCATTTTTTTAATTAATGTGAATTTTTTTAATTAATGTGAAACAGGCTTTCAGGTAATCAAAACTTGATTGTCAATTTTATTTGTCAGTTTACTAATAATTATTCTATATTTTGAAGTTTTCCTTATAATTATTATTATTACTATTATGCCGCGCTTAACTGAACCGCAAAAAATGAGAACTGTGATGTTACTGCAGAACGGATGGTCAATGCAAGCAGTTGCAGATACTTTGAATGTGAGTAAAGGTTGCATTTACAAAATTAAGCAAAAATGGAATGCAGGAACTGTTGAGTACGTCCATAGAGGGGGCCGTCAGAAATTCAGTACTATGGAGGAAGACGAACTCGTCCTTGACCACCTCCGACAGAATCCCTTTGATACAGCAGTGACTGCCTGCTTCTTAACAAATTTTCCTGCTTCGGTGGAAACCGCAAGACGACGTATCAGAGCATCTGAGCTGAAGAATTTTTCGGCTGCAAATCAAGTTGCTCTGTTGCCACGGCATAAGGAGCAGAGGTTAAACTTTGCCAACCAATTTGTCGGTGTGCCACAGGACTTTTGGGACAACAAAATTTTTTCAGACGAAAAAGTTTTTCTATCCTGCTATGATGGCTCTCTGCGTGCATACCGCCCAAGAAATTGCCGATATGAAGAGCGCTATATAAATCCTACAGCTCGTAGTGGTCGCTTCTCTATCAACGTGTGCGCATGGATATGTTGCCAAGGAGCAGGTGTTATTTGGAGAATCAGAGAGCGTCTTACTGGTCAAAGCTACGCTCGCATTTTGGAATATGTTATGTTACCTTCCGTTTCCATTTTATATCCCGAGAACTTCACTTTCCAGCAGGAAAATATTTTTATTTCTCCTTTCCTTTTCCCATATTTCAATTAAATTTATATTTCAGGATAATTCCTCTATTCACAAATCACGAGTTGTTACTGAATGGCTGAATACAAACCATATTAACACTCTGCCTTGGCTCTCTAAGTCGCCGGATTTAAATCCGATAGAAAATGTATGGGCACAAATGGAAAAAGACATGTATAGCAGAAATTTCCGACCAGCCAACGTAGAAGAACTGTGGTTGGCGATTGAAAATGCCTGGGAAAATATTGGCGAGGATTACACCAGGACACTAAGTTCTAAGTTAGTTTTTGAATTTAATGGATTTTTTTACAAGAGACGTCCTTACCATATAGATTTTCCTTAATAAATACTGTATATAAAATGCTGTCACCCTATAACTGAAAGGTACTTCAACCTAAAATAATTTTGAATGTGATCTGTTTACAAAAGCCTGCTTCACAATGGGAAAATTTCCAAAATTTCGCATAAGAGTCGTTTACTTTCAATTGAACGGCACTGTACCCATAAAAATATGAATGTTACAAAATGATCTTATAAATTCGAAAACGGAAATACACACTAAAATTGAGGCGCCAATTTCATTTCCGATATTAAAATTTTCATTACAAAAACAGGGGCGTAGTAAAATGAATTTTTTGAGGGTAAGACCGATAAAACGTTTTAAAAAAATGTTTCTTCTAAACGTTGGACGTATCGACTCGACTTATATAAACTTTTTCAAACGTCCATCGGTCCTCTACATAAAAGTATAAAGGTCTGTAAGAAGGCGTAAGAAGTGTCTGTACGCAATATGACAAGGGAGATATGATTTTTCGAACGAAACCATACGAATTTCCGAGATGTACAGTAAATTTAAAGGTGTATTTATATTTATATGATATGTAAGAACGTTCTTATATAACCGGAAACGGTCGGATATAAATAAAATTAGATGCGCGTTTCATTTCCGATATAGAAAAAACGATTAAAAGAACAGGGGCGTAGTAAACTAAATATTTTTTTTAGGGTAAAATGGATAGAATATTATTAATTTTCACACTTATGAAGCATATAAAGTGCCACTTTATCCACTAGTGAAATAATGAAAAATAAACATTAACATTTATATTAATAGACATTTCCTTCTTTGTTTTATCATATTGCACTTCGTTTCCAATAATAAGCTTGTAGTTGTCAACGGTTTCAGAACGCATGTGCTTGTCGAAGTTTTTGATAAATCTGTAGAAACAATGGATGTTTCCTCTTATAAGGAACGACTAGTACCAGTAGTAGCTTGGATTTTCCTTGCGATATCATGCCTATTTGATATAGTATTCTCAATATAACTTTCTGTTATAGCGGAACTTCTGGTCGTTTAATCGTTGTAAGGTCAGCTTTACTAGCCAGTAAAGTTGTTGAAGTCCGCCTAATGCAACGGCCGCTGTAAATTTCTATGTTTGCCAGATACAAAAATGAAGCAATTATTGAACGAACTTTCGAGAATGTGTTGATTCCAACAGGTTGTGAAGTACATTTTTGATTAATGTATCGTAAAAAGAATCTGTCGTTGGATAACTTCTTCGGACGTAAGGACATGTATTTTCTACACGTCTTCACAGTATTGATAGAGAATCCTTCTTCCATATTTGTGAATTTTCGTGAGACGCCGGTTTTGGTATATGGTATAGAAACAAGCAGATATGCGTCCCTGGCTATTACCTACATCATTGATTTTCAAATTCACATCAACAACAGTCACCATACACCCCCACCATTAGTGCAACCTGGAATATTTTAAAGTTATTCATCAAATACCTTATTCATCTCTCTCTAAAAACCTCTAAAATACCTCTAAAAACCTTATTCATCAAATATTTATCGCAAGCCCTTGTCAAAAATTCTTCCACGTGTGCTCTTTCCAACACCGTAGCTTTATTCACTCTGTACCGTCTCGATTCACTCTTCAAATAGGCAGTGAGCTTACTATATTTTCCAATGCATATGTTTTTATGGACCTTTACAGTGGCCTTCAGCGTCGAGTGCTTCGACCACATGGATGAAATTGCATACTACTTCAAATTTAAGAAGAACTTCCTCATCTATTATCATTACCCCCGTTTTTCTTTCCATTCTTTAAATTAGGAAAATACTACTTCATAATGCTCCCTGGACTTCGCAGGCAATAATTGGAGAGTTGCTTCTTCAGCTTCCCGAAGGATTATCTCGCACGAACAAAATCGCTTTCTTGTATTTTCACCAACTTTTTCAACCAAATTTTTACAAATAGCAACCATTCAACACCTTCCAAGTAGTTTTTAATAAATTTCAATAATTTTTGACGTTACACCCGTTGTCAGAGAAAGCGTTTTATCCGCTCAAGAAAAGTAAACTAAATAACCGCTAAATAACCGATAAAACGCTATCTAAAACACTTATACGATAAATAACGATTAAAATTATAACAAACCGCCAGGGAGTTTAAAACATGGAATAGGGCATGGAACATGACTAAAATTTTAAATATAAAAATAATACTAGAAAACATATAGCGTAACGTTGTAATAAAACGTGTACTTCAAAAGAAAACAAGTTTTCTAATTCCGCGCGTTCAGTGTGAAGGTTCTAAACAGCGATGAAATGGGAGAACATGGGTAGAACATTCTTATGCAATGAAAAAATGGATATGTTTCCTATTGTCGTATAATTTTACGCGTTTTCAAATTTTTCAGATTTTTATCAAATTTACGGAAAAAACTTTTTTCTATGAAAAATCGGTTTAATCTCGGAAAGGTCTTACGACAACAAACAGATGAACAAAAACCCCTATTCCACATATAAACGAACGCGCCGGATCCAATGATGATGCTGAAACAAATTAACCCTGTGTATCATGTAAAATGGCTTAAGAAAAAAAAAACATTTTTGGCCTTTTCAAGGGTGGCAACATGAAAAATCTTGTATCGTAAACCGTAAAATTGATTCTGCAAAAGCGTTATCTCGCGGACCTATAAAAATACAGAAGGATAGCTAGCGTTTGTATTAAACCTCGTGGCGGAAAAATGGAAGGGATCCTACTTGTTGCTTTTTAGTGTAGATTTATTATGGTATGCATTTTATTGCGTTGAGTGCTTATGTAATTCCATTGGTTTTTAATATTAGGGATAAATAATAATAAAGAATATTATTCTTTTTATGAAAATAATTGATTTCGTTTCATAAAAAGGTTGGGAAATATTCAAGACAGAAACTAAATACAGTAGGTTTATAATAACTTGCAGAAATAGCACGGCAGCTGCCAAACTTTAATTTTATGTTCTAAGGCCTGCAGTCGAAAGACGTCTTTCTGATCCTCTATTATCCTAATTTTCGCTGCCACTTAGCATATGGGGGAATTAGTAGGAAGCATAACACACATATCATTACTATTTTTATTACGAAAACGCGCCGGTCCAATTTTATACGTAGCAGATGTAATACTCTCAGCGTATTCGAATTCTGACAGTAGGTGGTTGAGATGTAGGTATAGATGTATACAGATATATTCACAGTCAGTTTATTTCTGCGTAAAAATAAACAAGAAATTCTGGTCAATCGCACAAATTAAAATAAATATGTTCAGAAAATATGCAGGTTTATATATATATATAAAAAAATTGTAGTTTATGTACATATGTACAATATACTAGGTATATTTAGAAATTTAGAGCTAAGGGATATTTAACAGTATTTTTAAAAGCATTTTCATATTAGTAATTAAGCAAAGCATATTGTCCTAAAATATGTTTCAGTTAACTCTCAGAATACAGAGACTGCATTTATTTATTGCATGTATCGGTTGATCAAGTAGAAAAATTAGTACGAACAATTAAAACTAATGCGGGTAGAGAGTCTGACGAAATGTAATATTAAAATGTTACTTGGGTTTTCCCTTTATATGTTGTATATGATGAAGTGGTATTTACAAATACATTAAATTTTCGGACTTTTTTCAGTTTTTCTCAATTTTTACTACCAAGAACTTGTGTCACGGCAAAAGTCATTGTGTACGGTTTTTAAGTAGACTACGTTTGCAACAAAATGAAGACAAATTGACCTCGATAGACTTAATAGTTTCTAAGACACAGCTGTTCAAAGATTTGCAAAATAAAATTAAAAAAAAGAATTTTATTTTTTTTTCGTCACATGTTGACTACTAGATCCATTTTACGGCATAAGTGATACGTTATAAAGTACACTAAATTTACAACAATACTAGACCAATTTAGTCTATGTAGATTTTTCTAAATCGCTTAAAATATGAATTGTTTATCAACACACCCTTTCAACAAACAGACCAAAGAACATTATCTTTAAAAAATGTGGGAGAGGAAAAGACCCAGATATCACCTATTCGACAAATTCCTTCACGCACCAAGCACAACGGGGAATGGCACTCTTCGTTCGCGCCTTCAGTGCTTGTCATACAACCTCAGCACTTTGGCCAATTAAAAATGATATTTCTGTTTTAAAAAATGTTGGGTTAAAAATTGACCGAAATATGGTCACTTGAACATAGGTTATTTTTTAGGTTTTTTTTACCTAATACTGCGATATTGTGTTCTTTCTCATTTTGTGGAAAAAATATTATTTTACTAAATAAAAACTTTCTAAGCTATTCAAACTATTCAAACAAATGTATGTTTAATAACATTTTCAAACTGTATATCGATATCATCATCTATATCTTCGATAAAATCGTCTTCTGCAATATCGGCTACTACACATTATCACAATTGATCCACATACATTCTTTCCAAATTTCGAACAAGTAATTTGCAATATTCTACAACCTTTAGAATACTTACATTGTCCATTGCAACATATAGTGCAACCAAAAGCCTTTTTTTTAAGCAAAATCGCAACTAATCCGTAGGTAGTTAGAATTTTTTCAACCCCAGTTCAGAGGGATTTCCTTGCCACTACTGGATTTGAAAATGAGTTCTTAAGCCATGCTGTTTGATGGCATTACGTGTTGGTGGTAATTGCGGCAGTGAAAATTTTGCACTTTTTGATATTTTGTAAAAATTCTGGAAGCGACAGTTGCTTAGGATCAGGTTTAACTTTGCCCCATACAAAGAAGCTGCAATATATTCTGATGCAGAACTTATTTCTTCCTCAGTTACATCAGTTACATTCAGTCACGTAAAAACATGTCCACATGTATTTGTAGCTGTATGGCATTTCATTTAACTTCTGACAGTTTATTTTGACGATATTTTCATTGATATAATCTCCATTTTTCCTTTGATATCGCTGTTCTCTTACAGAAAGTTGGTCAATTGGTTTTTTTGATTTCTTGGCTCTTTATCTATTTTTTAAAAAATATTTTCCTCTTTTGTGGGATTTGTTTAAATTTTTCTCAGTATAGCTTTGCCCTTTGTGCTTGTGTAAGTGCCATATCTGAAATGTAATTATATTTGTTAACCAATTCTCAAGTTCGTCACATCTTTGTCAACTTCGTCATGAAAGTAATTGTGTCGCAGCTGACCGTGACGATCCTGACATATTTACGCAAAAACAACGCTAGGTGACGCTCTAAAATGATTATATATCATACACTCCTGAATATAACCTCAAATTCTTAATATATTATTAATATATTACCCTAATACTGATATAACCAATAAAAAAATATTAACTGTCTAATTACCGTCGCGTACACGTAATAAATATACTCACCCTCAATGTCTGCGTCGACTTATTATTAATTCATTATTAAAATCCCTCCCAAGATGTGCACACATTCACTAGAACAAGTAAACTACCACGTTCCTTCAGGCGGTAAAACAAATTGTCGGTAGGTACTCCATCTCGAGGGTTTTTTGAGAAACTAAGGAATGTCACGAACCTGAAGAAAACTAGGGACATACCTTTTCACGCAGTGGAATGTGTAGAAAAATAATATATAATAATTTTTCTTAAGGAATATATTAAACAAAGACTCTAATCTAAATTATTACAAGATTTTTTTATGATACACTATTCCGTGTCGGCTATATTCATTGGCGGAAATCAAGAATTGTGATTGGGACCGTGACGCAATTTGACGTTTTTCAAATATAAAAAATATAGGAAGTATATTTTAGAAAATACACTCCCCGGCACAAAATTCCGTCACCCTAAAATTTTGCCCAATTTTGATGTTTTATAACTTTTTTATTTTTCATCTGATTTTCATAAATTTTTTACCAGTCTGTAGATCAGTTCATTGTGTGTCTTTTTAATTATTGTAATAAGTCATATTTTTCGTCCAGGCAATATTATACAGGGGTAAATCAAAGTGTTGTTTTTTGTCGTAAACTCAAAACACCCTGTGGAAAAATTGAGGCGAATAATTTTGTTTACAAACTGTTTGCTGCCATCTTAGACGTATTGTAAACATTTTGTTTTTTGATTCATCCCATTATCTCATTTCTTCTGCGAGCAGCAAAATTTTAAATGAAACGCTGATTTCAAGCTTATTTTTATTAACAAAAACATCCACTAGGTATATCACAAAATTAATTAACAAAGACAAATTTTAATAACGTGTATGTCCTCCTCTCGCAGCAATGACAGCTTGCATTCTTCGTGGCATCGAATTAATAAGATTACTTATTCTGTCTTGAGGAATAGCCTGATATTCTTCTGTCAGCGCCAGCCGTAAGTCTTGCAAGGTTAGTGGTTGCATAGGACGGCGACGGAGTGCTCTTTTAAGAACAGAACTCTCAACCCAAAGATGTTCGATTGGGTTGAGATCCGGGCTACATGCGGGCCAGTCCAATCTTGGAAGTCCAACCTCATCCAGATATTCGCTCACTACCCGTGCAATGTGAGGTCTAGCATTATCATGCATTAATGTAAATTGGTTCCCAATGAAAGGAGCAAATGGAACAACAATTTCTTGGAGGATTTCCTCAATGTAACGGTGGGCGGTTAGTGCTCCATTTTCAACAAATACAAGGTCAGTACGTGCATCGGTAGAAATACCCGCCCAAACCATGACTGAACCACCGTAATATTGCAGTCGCTCAGATATGGTGCAGTCTGCATATCTTTCATTTCTACGTCTGTATACCCGTTCACGACCATCCGGCGACCTTAAACAAACCCTGGATTCATCTGTGAATAGTACGTTTCCCCACTATTCTACAGTCCAGTCAGCATGCGCTCTTGCAAATCTCAGTCGGTGTTGTCGATGCCAAGGAAGCAATTTTGGACATACTGCTGGCCTTCGTGAATGCAATCCTGCTTCTAACAATCTTCTACGTATCGTTCATTCACTTACACTTACTCGACGTACCATTTGCAAGTCATTTTTTAGATACACAGCAGTAGCTCTTCGATCTCTTAAAGAACTCATAATGACAAAGTGATCATCAGCTTGAGTGGTCATTCTACTTCTGCCAGAGCCTTGCCGCCTAATAAAGTTTCCCGTCTGTAGATACCTATTCCAAACATCACAAACTGTAGACCGCGCAATTCCCAGAGTACGGGAGACATAACTCCGCGGCCATCCTCTATTAAAGCAACAATTCTACCTACGTCTGCTGTAGTTACCATGATGACAACACACTAAATTAACTGTACTGTCAAATATTCTGTCACAATAACCGCGTATTTAGCCAACGTCGATGTTTTTTAATTAAAAATGATAAAATTAACAGCGTTTCATTTAAAATTTTGCTGCTCGCAGAAGAAATGAGATAATGGGATGAATCAAAAAACAAAATGTTTACAATACGTCTAAGATGGCAGCAAACAGTTTGTAAACAAAATTATTCGCCTCAATTTTTCCACAGGGTGTTTTGAGTTTACGACAAAAAACAACACTTTGATTTACCCCTGTATAATATTGCCTGGACGAAAAATATGACTTATTACAATAATTAAAAAGACACACAATGAACTGATCTACAGACTGGTAAAAAATTTATGAAAATCAGATGAAAAATAAAAAAGTTATAAAACATCAAAATTGGGCAAAATTTTAGGGTGACGGAATTTTGTGCCGGGGAGTGTATATATATTAGACTAACTTTACGGAACTTTTAGCTTCCTATAACTGCATTTGACTGAAAGAAAAAACTTCCGTTAACTGGAAATTAACCCAAGACCACAAATAGCGAACTTAAATGAGACAGACCCATTATTACCTTCATTTGTTCCTAAATGCGTGTAAACTGAGTTTGCACCATCCCAGGAGGTGACCATAATTGTTGGTAGCCAAAAAACCCCGAAATGTTTGCACTTTTTTTCAGTTTCTGCTTGTAGCTGGAAAACGGACGGAAAATGTCGAAACGGACGGCTTGTAGCATCGGACGGAAAATGTCATCCCATTCAATACCAAGGACAGTTAAATTCTGCGTCGAATGAACATTTAATACTTCAAATTCCAGTGGTATAATCGAAATGAAAAGTTAGAAACCGGCACAATTTCTCATTTCGGTGCAAACTTACATTCTGCGACTTTCCAAACCACATATCTTTGAAACAGATACTCCTATTGAAAAAACCCACCTGTAATAATAACCCACCTCTAATATGCTTTCGAAATAAGTACATGTTAATTTTTTTTAAATCAGAGTTGGTAAGACTGCAGGAATTCTGACGAAAAAGAAGAGCGACGGCGATGTAGAGAGCCGCTGTCATTGTCCGCGAGGATATCAGATCGGTTGATTTGGTGATTTAGTGAAACTTACTCCAAAGTGGACGAATTTCTAAAGGACGTTGAGAATGACATTTCAGCCTTAAGGTATTTGTGGGGTCAATTATAAACCCCAAAAAGGGAAAAACCCCCTTACTCGGACAAAAAACGAAAATCTGTGCTATCGCTCATGCAATAAATAATTAATGTTGCGAGACCGCGTTCTTTCCTGTCCCCACTGCTCGTAAGACTTGGTGCAACGCTTCAGAAGAAGTACGGATCAAGAGGTCTCCTGGAGGTGTTATCAAGTCTTGGGTTTTCTTGTTCATATTTCGAGTGTCCCAGGGTAGAACGGATTCATGGAGATTTATTCATTCTGTGCCCACAATTCCTCAATGCGCGTCCAGGAAACCCTGTCACTATCTACTCTGTTCTCCTTGATTCAATTGTTCAAGGGAGAGGCGATAAACAAAAATGCTGCTTTGTGTCATTTGACCAGCCTCTGTCTTACAAAGCCAGAGAGATAGTGGCTTCCTAAAATTCTGAATCTCCATTATCATCAGTGATCGTGCGCCTATAGGTGGCTTCCACCTACTGATGTTTTTATGGGCGTTATTAGATTTTTTTATGATACACTATTCCGTGTCGGCTATATTCATTGGCGGAAATCAAGAATTGTGATTGGGACCGTGACGCAATTTGACGTTTTTCAAATATAAAAAATATAGGAAGTATATTTTAGAAAATACACTCCCCGGCACAAAATTCCGTCACCCTAAAATTTTGCCCAATTTTGATGTTTTATAACTTTTTTATTTTTCATCTGATTTTCATAAATTTTTTACCAGTCTGTAGATCAGTTCATTGTGTGTCTTTTTAATTATTGTAATAAGTCATATTTTTCGTCCAGGCAATATTATACAGGGGTAAATCAAAGTGTTGTTTTTTGTCGTAAACTCAAAACACCCTGTGGAAAAATTGAGGCGAATAATTTTGTTTACAAACTGTTTGCTGCCATCTTAGACGTATTGTAAACATTTTGTTTTTTGATTCATCCCATTATCTCATTTCTTCTGCGAGCAGCAAAATTTTAAATGAAACGCTGATTTCAAGCTTATTTTTATTAACAAAAACATCCACTAGGTATATCACAAAATTAATTAACAAAGACAAATTTTAATAACGTGTATGTCCTCCTCTCGCAGCAATGACAGCTTGCATTCTTCGTGGCATCGAATTAATAAGATTACTTATTCTGTCTTGAGGAATAGCCTGATATTCTTCTGTCAGCGCCAGCCGTAAGTCTTGCAAGGTTAGTGGTTGCATAGGACGGCGACGGAGTGCTCTTTTAAGAACAGAACTCTCAACCCAAAGATGTTCGATTGGGTTGAGATCCGGGCTACATGCGGGCCAGTCCAATCTTGGAAGTCCAACCTCATCCAGATATTCGCTCACTACCCGTGCAATGTGAGGTCTAGCATTATCATGCATTAATGTAAATTGGTTCCCAATGAAAGGAGCAAATGGAACAACAATTTCTTGGAGGATTTCCTCAATGTAACGGTGGGCGGTTAGTGCTCCATTTTCAACAAATACAAGGTCAGTACGTGCATCGGTAGAAATACCCGCCCAAACCATGACTGAACCACCGTAATATTGCAGTCGCTCAGATATGGTGCAGTCTGCATATCTTTCATTTCTACGTCTGTATACCCGTTCACGACCATCCGGCGACCTTAAACAAACCCTGGATTCATCTGTGAATAGTACGTTTCCCCACTATTCTACAGTCCAGTCAGCATGCGCTCTTGCAAATCTCAGTCGGTGTTGTCGATGCCAAGGAAGCAATTTTGGACATACTGCTGGCCTTCGTGAATGCAATCCTGCTTCTAACAATCTTCTACGTATCGTTCATTCACTTACACTTACTCGACGTACCATTTGCAAGTCATTTTTTAGATACACAGCAGTAGCTCTTCGATCTCTTAAAGAACTCATAATGACAAAGTGATCATCAGCTTGAGTGGTCATTCTACTTCTGCCAGAGCCTTGCCGCCTAATAAAGTTTCCCGTCTGTAGATACCTATTCCAAACATCACAAACTGTAGACCGCGCAATTCCCAGAGTACGGGAGACATAACTCCGCGGCCATCCTCTATTAAAGCAACAATTCTACCTACGTCTGCTGTAGTTACCATGATGACAACACACTAAATTAACTGTACTGTCAAATATTCTGTCACAATAACCGCGTATTTAGCCAACGTCGATGTTTTTTAATTAAAAATGATAAAATTAACAGCGTTTCATTTAAAATTTTGCTGCTCGCAGAAGAAATGAGATAATGGGATGAATCAAAAAACAAAATGTTTACAATACGTCTAAGATGGCAGCAAACAGTTTGTAAACAAAATTATTCGCCTCAATTTTTCCACAGGGTGTTTTGAGTTTACGACAAAAAACAACACTTTGATTTACCCCTGTATAATATTGCCTGGACGAAAAATATGACTTATTACAATAATTAAAAAGACACACAATGAACTGATCTACAGACTGGTAAAAAATTTATGAAAATCAGATGAAAAATAAAAAAGTTATAAAACATCAAAATTGGGCAAAATTTTAGGGTGACGGAATTTTGTGCCGGGGAGTGTATATATATTAGACTAACTTTACGGAACTTTTAGCTTCCTATAACTGCATTTGACTGAAAGAAAAAACTTCCGTTAACTGGAAATTAACCCAAGACCACAAATAGCGAACTTAAATGAGACAGACCCATTATTACCTTCATTTGTTCCTAAATGCGTGTAAACTGAGTTTGCACCATCCCAGGAGGTGACCATAATTGTTGGTAGCCAAAAAACCCCGAAATGTTTGCACTTTTTTTCAGTTTCTGCTTGTAGCTGGAAAACGGACGGAAAATGTCGAAACGGACGGCTTGTAGCATCGGACGGAAAATGTCATCCCATTCAATACCAAGGACAGTTAAATTCTGCGTCGAATGAACATTTAATACTTCAAATTCCAGTGGTATAATCGAAATGAAAAGTTAGAAACCGGCACAATTTCTCATTTCGGTGCAAACTTACATTCTGCGACTTTCCAAACCACATATCTTTGAAACAGATACTCCTATTGAAAAAACCCACCTGTAATAATAACCCACCTCTAATATGCTTTCGAAATAAGTACATGTTAATTTTTTTTAAATCAGAGTTGGTAAGACTGCAGGAATTCTGACGAAAAAGAAGAGCGACGGCGATGTAGAGAGCCGCTGTCATTGTCCGCGAGGATATCAGATCGGTTGATTTGGTGATTTAGTGAAACTTACTCCAAAGTGGACGAATTTCTAAAGGACGTTGAGAATGACATTTCAGCCTTAAGGTATTTGTGGGGTCAATTATAAACCCCAAAAAGGGAAAAACCCCCTTACTCGGACAAAAAACGAAAATCTGTGCTATCGCTCATGCAATAAATAATTAATGTTGCGAGACCGCGTTCTTTCCTGTCCCCACTGCTCGTAAGACTTGGTGCAACGCTTCAGAAGAAGTACGGATCAAGAGGTCTCCTGGAGGTGTTATCAAGTCTTGGGTTTTCTTGTTCATATTTCGAGTGTCCCAGGGTAGAACGGATTCATGGAGATTTATTCATTCTGTGCCCACAATTCCTCAATGCGCGTCCAGGAAACCCTGTCACTATCTACTCTGTTCTCCTTGATTCAATTGTTCAAGGGAGAGGCGATAAACAAAAATGCTGCTTTGTGTCATTTGACCAGCCTCTGTCTTACAAAGCCAGAGAGATAGTGGCTTCCTAAAATTCTGAATCTCCATTATCATCAGTGATCGTGCGCCTATAGGTGGCTTCCACCTACTGATGTTTTTATGGGCGTTATTGGATACGTAATGGACGGTAGGAGTCCTTAGCACCATTTATGCAAGACAGTATTCAGAGAAGATGCTGACGGGACACGCATATTCAAGAGCTGTCATGGGGTCATATTCCGACGCGCGTCGCGCGACGCACCGTTTTCCAGCTATACAAGTAAAAACTGAAATAAAGTGCAAACATTTCGCGTTTCCTTAGCTCCCAAAAATTATGCCTTATGGGATGGTGCAAACTCAGATTACACGCATTCCTGACCAAATGAAGGTATTAAAACGATTTACAGCTTAATGGAAATTAATTCCTAAAAACAATTTTCATGGATCTAATTTTACTGGACTGGTTAGTTATCCAAGTAAAACTAACAGACCTCTGGACTACATCATTAGTGCATTTGATTATTGATTATGTAATTGAATACGGAACTAATTTGTTTAAGGTATTTTATAGTTTATATGTTCAATAGTACCTTAAAAATGTTGATCATAAAATGCTATTAGATTTAGACTTTTGAGAGCGAGATAAATTTTAAGTCTTTTAACTGCTACTCAAAAACTATGCATTTTTATCTTGTACACATAATACAATTTTTTGCAGAGAACCAAATGTTCTATCCAAATATCTTGATCACTAATTTTTTTTTTTGTTGTATACAAACACCAATGGCATTTACTATAATTACAATCTGATCTGAACTTAGATGAATGAGTAATATTTTTCTAACCTAATTTACTACTGCTACAAAACTTATATCTAAGGACTTACTCACTAGTGTTCCTTATATTTTTCTAATACTTAATTACACTAATATTAATGTGTACACAGGCACTGTTCTCTGCTTTTGCACTAACACAAAATTATATTAGCTCGAAGGGTTTGATCCTCCTGAGCCTTCGAATCTGGTTTGTATTGTCGAGGAGTTGGATGACTTCGACATTGACGTGACGATGAAGTCGCTGTTCGTGACTTTTGGCGAATTCGCTGATGGTCTGGATAACGGTGTCCATTCCCATGTCCCTATGGAGGTCACTATTTCTGCAATACCAGGGGGCATTAACAATGCTCCTTAACACTTTGTTTTGGAATCGCTGGATTATATCTAGATTGCTCTTACTGGCACAACCCCACAGCTGGATGCCATATGTCCATACGGGCTTGAGAATTTGTTTGTACAAAAGTACTTTGTTATATATTGACAGTGTTGAATTTCGTCCAAGCAGCCAATACATTTTTTTAAATCTGATATCTAATTCTTCCTTTTTCTTTTTGACATGTGCTCTCCAGCGTAGCTTAGCGTTCAGTGTTATACCCAAATATTTTGCTGTATCAGCATATGGTACTTGGATATTGTTTATGCTAACAGGGATATGTCGGTCTCCCTTGTTAGTGAAATTAACATGGGCAGATTTACTCTCATTTAGTTTAATTCTCCATTGCTTAGTCCAGGTGTTGATTTTGTTAACTGATTTTTGCAGATTTATTGCCGCTTCTTGGTGATCCTTTCCCACAGCCATTATAGCAGTGTCATCAGCAAAGGTGACTATCGTGTCATATTCTAATTCAGGAATATCACTGGTGTATAGTAGATAAAGGACTGGCCCTAATACACTCCCTTGTGGTACTCCCGCCTTGATTTCTTTAAGTTCAGAATAAGCGTCTTCCTGCTTAATTCTAAAAGTTCTATCTGAAATATAAGACTTCTTTAATTGTGAGAACTGATTAGGCAGGAGCTTGCTTAATTTATACTGCAGTCCCTCATGCCATACTTTATTAAAAGCCTGTGCTACATCAAGAAAGACGGTAGAACAAACTTTTCTTTCCTCCAGCGACTTTTCAATTACATCTGTGATCCTATGGACCTGATCTATAGTTGAATGACTCTCTCTGAATCCAAACTGATGGTCTGGAATTATGTGTTTGTCTTCAATGATTGGTTTTAATCTTTTAAGAAATATTCTTTCGAACAGTTTTGATATTACAGGGAGCAAGGAGATTGGCCTGTAGGACGAAGCTTCATTTGGTGGTTTTCCGGGTTTCAGGATCATTATCATTTCTGCTACTTTCCATGTCTTCGGTACATATTTTAATCTAAAAGATGCATTAATAATATAGGTAAGTTTTAGAATGGCTTTACGTGGGAGATGTTTTAGAATTTCCCCCGTAATTAGGTCAAATCCTGGGGCTTTTTTCGGGTTAATGTTTTCTTTAATTTCTTTTGCTATTTCTTTCGGGGTAGCGGGTCTGATTGCACCTTCTTCCTGGATAAGATTATCCCAGTCAATAGTGTTTTCTCCCTCATTCGGCTGGAGAGTCTCTTCAAGATATTCAGCGTACCTGTTGGCTTTTTGCATATTACTTTTTGCCCACGTACCATCTGTATTTTTAATTGGTGGGTTCTGCTGTATTGGTCTCTTTAGTCTCTTGGTAGCTCTCCAAAGTGAATAGTCAGTTGACAGTTCACTTAGGTAGTCAGTAATAGACTTATCTTTGATTTTTTTAATCTCTCTTTTGAGTTGTTGTGTGGCATTATTTAATATGGTTTTATCGGCTGGTGATCTAGATTGATGCCAGATTCTTCTGAGCCTTCTTTTCTCGGAAATAAGAGCTCTGATTTCTTTGGGGTAGTTGTTACCTTTAATTCTTGGAGTAATATCTGGAGTATTATCCCATGCAGCTTGTTGGATAACATTAACACTACACATTAACACTTGATCACTAATGTTATGATATTTTCAGGAATTAAAAGTGTAAATATATAAAAATTATATAAACAATATTTGGTGGTTTCTCCAGTTTCTCAAAATAAATGATGAAATACCTCAATATTTATAATAACATATATAATAATATGTCCATCACTGGAAAGTAGCCAGAGAATGTAAATTAAAATATCGAACGTCAGTGTGACGTCACCGCTAAGCGCTCTATTGTTACTTTTCTGAATATTATAACTGAACGTTTGGTTTATTTTTGCTGTACAGCTAATTGGCTTTGTGTAAATATCGGTTCCGTTAAATACTGAATATGATAATGGTAAAGTCGGTTAAATTAATAATTAGTTATGTTATGTATTGCCTAGTGGTTTTGGGAATAATTATTCATACACGTTCGTAATACTGAACTGTATATCAGCTATTGTCACAGAAGACTAAAATATATGTTAATATGTATAATTGTACATATCGGTTCGTACGTTTCGGCAACATAAATTAACGGCGAAATATATGAACGAGCAACAACAATAATTATCTTTATTTATACACTTATTAGGAGGAACTGTTATCAAAACACAGTTGTTGTAAATTGTTTGGTTTGGTGTACGGATTTCAATATTCTCTTCTCTAGTTTCCACCATTTCGAGTATTCGTTTTGACCTTTTTTATTTGAGGTTCTTAAGTTACTAACAAGATTTTCGTGATGTTACGGTTCGATTTGGAGGTACAGTGATGATGATAATGCGGATCCGGTTATCTTTATTATTCGTTGGCCACTTAGCTCTGCTTTGGCTAAATAGGAAACTGTACTGGCCCGATTTGATTGATCGATAATTTTATTATTTATGATGGCCAGTCCAATTATAGCTGCAGAATTTTTGGTTTAAGTAGATATCGTATTAATTTCCAGTAGAATATTGTATACCAACCTTTAGAACTTGTTTTTCCAGTAGGGATTTGAAGTTAAAAAAGGCGTTCAGGTGTTATATTTTTGTTTTTTTTATTAGTATGTACTTTTAACAATGTAGTTGGGAAAATACTTTTATCCGCGTCATTTCTTGTTATCCATTTGATGTCTTGTTAATTTTTTAGACCCACCTTGTGTCGTCTTTGAAAACACTGAATTGTTTTTAATTCTCCCTGTTGGAATTCCATCTTGATTGTTTTCTTCATTCAAATGGAAAAGGACGATTTACTGGTAAATTGGTGGCCGGTCAAATTTGATGAGTTTTTGATATGTTGTAGTTTAACTGATTCTGATCAATAAGTTCCTCTGGCAATACTTCAAATTATACGCCAAATACTAGCGTATCCCTCGATACTGTATCAATGATCTCTTAAAGCGTACTGCAGGTATTGATATAATAACTGCTGGAAATGAATGACCAGAATATATACCATTATTTAGTCTAAGATTGACGTGCCTCAACTTCTGGTTTTACCGGAACTTACGCCAAATCACGCTTTTCGAATGCACTACACCGTTTACTTTGGTTTAATACATCTATAATATAAGTAACTTCATTAAAATTCACTATCTTTTAGTAAGCACGTGCTTTGCTTGATAGAACATTGATGCTAGCTTGATATCGAGTACAGTTGCGGCCACCCAAATGTGAACGACAAAATTGTATAGTGTAATTTAGACTTTAAATCAGTCGCCGTAAATGTCAAATATATCTGTCATTTAAAACAAATTTAAAAACGTCACTCAAAATATGACGAGGAGAATAGATAGATAGAATAGAATATTGGTAGTAAACAATGTATAATTCTTGTCGAATCTTAAATTCCTGGGTTGATAAACAGGTAGCCTACTACTATTAGAAGAATGGAATTTCTTCTCGTCTGAGAACACTACGTTGCTCCAAAATTCATTATCTTGATACAATAATTCATTTGCAAACTGAACTCTCGCCTTTGTTTATGCTCGTCAGATAAGAATACTTTGTGAGCAGCAGCACAGTTCATAAGGCCAGATTGTTTTAGTCGTCTTCGTGCTGTTCTGGCAGACCCTGGAAATAATGTCTCGAGCTTTCACAGCGGGTTCGAAAGGATTCTGATAGATAAATTAAACATAACACTGATAGATAAATTAAACAGAGCATTATCTTCATTCTCAGTGGAGACCTTACCTACACCTTGCCTATTATGCCTTTTTAGTCGTTGTTCCTCCAAATGTGACAAAAAGGCCAAAATGTGATATAATTTCTTTTGAAGTCCTTGTGGTTCATTTTCGTCATATAATCTGGCAATTGCAAATACTTCACATTTATTAAGCGCTGCTGATGCACTGGATTTTCTATTTTCGGGATTTGCTTAAAGGATTTTACGTTTAGCATTACGTGCAGCTCGTGATTAATTACACTGTACGTCCGTGAAAGGGGTTAAATACAATATTGAAATCTTTATATTTACTTTGTAGTATTTTAGCGGTTGTAGGTACTCCAATTTTTTTTCTATTAACATTTCTAAATAAGCGCATTAGACAAATATCTTCTTCTAAACTATTAGGTGTAATCCATTTTTTAAACTACCGCTTCTTTGTAGTATTTTCGCATATTGAAACCCCAATATTGCAATAATTGTCGCCAGTTTGATGATTGAGTCGCAACTGTATTAGCAGGCACAAATCGACGAATTTAGTTGTTCATAGACTCACCGAATCATTGTTAGTGTTTAATATTTCAATAAGTTGTTGACAAAAATGTCAAACTATTTATTTTGTGTCACCGGACGCGAAGTAAGCATTTCGCGTCCTCCGGAAAGGCAACGAAATTCAATTTCGCGTACGTTACCCTTAGTGGCATTCGCGATTTGTCAGTGAGCGAACCGTCAGTGTGTTATATCATTTCATAACTGTAGTTTTATCGGTTACAAAAAATTATACCCATGAATACGGTTGCACAAAAAATGGTGTTAACACCACGAAATTATTTTAGCGAACTCGAGATTATTTCGCCTCGGCCTCGGCAATAACTTTTCTGTCGGTACGCGAAAAGGAATTTCGCAGCAAATAAAACAAATATCTGTGTTTAGTTATTCAGTTAAAACAGTCGCAAACGCTCGCCTCATGCATGGGTGGGTTTGCGGGAATTTCGCGGGTATTCTGTAACGCTCATTCGCGTTTCGCGTTATATAATAAGTCTTTCTAATAAGTCTTTCTAATCAGTATGTGCAGTTCAACGACCGGCAACCCTGACCTACACAATGTTTTTCATGGGCGTAGACATTTTTTTTCTTAGGGGGTTGAAAGTAGAAGGTTTTTATATGCATATTTTCAACATCACAGCTGATATTGTGATATTGAAAGCAAGTTTCCACACCACTCATGTAAATATTGCTTTCAGCGCGTTACCATTTTTTTGTGGGTGGTTCGCCAGTAGCCATATTTCCCCCAAGAAACAAAAATAAATATGTACAAAACATCTAAGTAGCCGTGAAAAATAAACTTTAAAACGGAAAAATAAAATAAATATATATGCCAAAATAGAGCAAAAAATCCTCAACAAAAAATAAAAACAATAAAATAAATATATATTCCAAAATAAAGCAAAAAATTCTCAACAAAAAAAGAAAACAATAAAATAAAAATACCTATATTCCAAATAAAGCAAAAAATTCTCCAGAAGAAATAAAAACAACAAGACAAATAAAATAAAACACCTATATCCAAACATAAATCAAAAAATTCTCAACAAAAAATAAAAATACATTAATACCTTACACCTTAATACCTCAATACTTACCTTAAAAACGTGTAATTAATACCACTATTTTCCGTGTCACTATTTAATAATATTATAATCACTAATATCACTATTTTCAGTCACTTTCCACTTCATCTTCATGGTCGCATCACCATTTCCAATTTTAATCACAATGGGTTCTATGGCTTGATCAACTGCCAAATCCACATTTCTCTCGCCACTTCCCCTTTTACTTGCGCCCAGATCAATTCAATGGGACATCAATTCAATGGGGTTTCAATGGAGGTCAGCTTGCCGTGCATTTCTCACGTTTCCATCCTGCCAGCCTCTTCACAGTATGTCCTTCGTTGAACCATGTTTCGTTAGTGTAATACATTTTTCACCCCTCGTTTCGAAACTTTTTTATTTTTCGAAGATAATCCCTGCGCCAAGCAACTACACTGACGGACATAAAAAGTGGCGCACCTAGATTTTGTCCCAAATTTGATGTTCAATAACTTTTAAACTAGCTTTTGATAATTTTTTTTGTTTGAAAAGGCGAATCTTGCGGATGACTATTTTGTAATTGGCTTTCCCTAAAAAATGTATTTTTTAAATATATACAGCCTTTAAAAACCGATTATGATTTTGACACGAAATTTGATTGTCGCTGTGGAGTGAAATTTTATTTGTAATGAATTCTTAGTTGGTCACGGTGTTTACCATTCTTTTTTCAATATTCTCTTTTTTGAATCACCTCTCTAGCCACTTCAGCAACGAAGATGCGATATTTTAGATGAAACGGTGTTATTAAGTTTGATATTTAACAAGGAGTCCGTGGAGCTGAAAATGTCTAAAAAGTTCATCGTTTAAGAAATGTTTAGCGTTTTCGATTACGGACGCTGAAATAATTGTTACTTACAAGTACAAACAACATCAAAAAGATTTAACAAACAAAGAATTATTCGACATTTTAGTAAAACAACTGCAATTATTAATGATTAAAACAATAAACTTAAAAAATAACTGAACTACAAACTAACTAATAACGAGTATTTCCTCCTCCGGCTGCTATAACAGCTTCCATACGCCTAGGCATGTTTTCAATCAAATTTGTGATTTGAGGGATATTGTCCCATTCTGCTGTAAGAGCAATCCTCAATTCATTCAGATTCTCTGGGTTGCGTCTACTAACACGTTGTCCCAATTCATCCCATAAATGCTCAATGGGATTCATATCAGGGCTTTTAGCGGGCCACGGCATACGATTAATTTCGACATCGTTTAAAAATTGTGTTATCATCACTGCTGTATGCGGTCGTGCATTATCTTGCATTAAGAGGAATTCTTCGCCAATGTAAGGTGCAAATGGGACAACATGTTCATTCAAGATCTCTATGTATCTAACTGCATTTAGAGATTGCCGTGGTGGAAACACAAGTAATTCTGTACGGGCATCGCTGGTAATTCCACCCCATACCATTAGTGAACCACCGCCAAAACTCTCCCTTTCACTGAACATACCATCCTCGTATCTTTCCCCACGCCTTCTCCAAACCCTCCGACGCCCGTCTACTGATCTCAACATGAATCTTGATTCGTCAGTGAATAAAACTTGAGACTATTGCAACTCATTTCAAACAAGATGAATTTGAGCAAAATCCAAAGGAGCTACTCGATGTCGTCGAAGTAATCGTGTTCCAATAGCAGGTCTTCTTGCGATAAAACCGAGACTCCTGAATCTCCGACAAATTGTTCGATCTGACACAACTGTTCATCGTGCGTTTCTTAAATTTCGGTTTGTGGTCAAAGCTGTTTGATAGGGATTCCTCGATATTTGCAGACCAATAAATCGAACGTCAATATTTTGCATAATCCTGGAACTACCCGAACCTGGACGTCTGCTGTATTGGCCCGTTTCTCGGTAGCGCTGGATCGCTCTTCGGACAGTTGTTTCTGGTAGACCAACAATACGAGCTGCATATCTTTGACTTCTTCCATCTTCTACCAAAGCCACAACTCTAGCTACTTCAATTGGACTAATTTGCACTGGCATTTTCTTTTAGAACGTTAACTGAATTTTTTTTCACGAGAATTTCATCTGAATCTTTGACGTTTCAGTGTTAACCGTTACCATAGCCTCCTTGTTAAATATCAAACTTAATAACACCGTTTCATCTAAAATGTCGCATCTTCGTTGCTGTAGGGGCTAGAGAGGTGATTCAAAAAAGAGAATATTGAAAAAAGAATGGTAAACACCGTGACCAACCTAAGAATTCAATACAAATAAAATTTCACTCCACAGCGACATTCAAATTTCGTGTCAAAATTATAATTGGTTTTTAAAGGCTGTATATATTAAAAAATACATTTTTTTATAGTCATCCGCACGAATCGCCCTTTCAAACAAAAAAAAATTATCAAAATCGATATTTGGTATCGTTCAACTAAGCATAATATGCGCGTATATGATGAGAGTAGTCGTGTGGACATTGTACCTACATACAATATGCTGTAGCCACTTACACCATCATCCTGGTATGCTGACTTTTATTAGCAAGGTGTGTTAGGTAATAAACGTAATCAATTTCGCATAAATTTTTGAATTTATTTTAACTAAACCTTATGCAACGGTAAGTGTTTTCTGTGCCATATTGTACTTTAACGTTTGGCTAAGAAACAAAGTCCAGTTCTCTTCTGTCTTCATGGCTAAGCATATTAGACCAAATAGGGGAAAGTTTTGCCATAGTAATTTTCTCACACTTTATGTGTTTTGGGTGTTATTGTTGTTATATGCCTGAATTTTAAAATCTCTCAATTATCTGGTTGGAAACATACTATGGTCCGGTTGTTGGCGATAGTGCAACACCATCGCCAACATAAAATATATTAGAAATATTATATGTAATAATTTATTATAATATTATAGGTATAAATAAAAAATAAAATATAAATGAAAATTATTTAAAAATAAAAAAAAACCGTAATTTCATTAAAAAGTAATGATTAAGGATTTATGGTATTTGCGGGCAAAATAGTTTCACATCTTTGTGTTAATCAAAGTATTTAATTTAAACAACTTCAATAGGAATAGCAGTAAAAAATTGGGGTTAGATACCTCTAACATTTAGCACGTTTCAAGATTATATTATGGTAAACGGTAAATGTAGTAGCAATGAACTATTTGTTTGCCTAATTAATAAATAACATTATCCATCCAAAGTGACAGTGCCAATGCGAATCTAAAACAACGTTTTATAACAATAATAATAATACATAATATTAATAACAATAATAATAACATAAAAGTCGTTTGAGTTTGTTGACTAAATTGCATTAAAGTTTTAAATTTTCCCCGTACGCCTAGAACCTACGCGATAATTGTTAATCGACAAATCATTCAAACTAATCAGAGGTTGGATAAAGATGAAATATTATTTTTAAATTACCTTCTGTAGTAACGTACGTAAACGTACGTAAACCTTATCGTATAACAAATTGAGGAAGGCTGTTGAGCTACTCTCATTACCCCAATACTCTTTCTTGTAGACTTCTTATAGATAAGAGCAATTCTATGGAACATTCTTGGAGACATATATGTATGACCCTCTTCACAGTATGGCCTTCGTTGACCCATGTTTCATCAGTGTAATAAATTTTTCGCCATTCATTGCGAATTTTTTTTTATTTGTCGAGATATTCCACCCGCTAAGCAACTATTTCATAACTTTCTACTAAAAAGGAAACAGAAAGAGAATGCTCTTTCTGTCTAGTTTTTCATAGGTACGTAAAATCGATTTTATTTATTAATTTGTGTTAAAAATTGTCATTTTCACTTATACTTTGCAACACCTTATCTAAAGTTGGTAATTCGTTCTTTCTAAAGGCGGGTATCCATATGAGCCAGTGCCCCGTGACGTAACACCGAACATGTTACAGAGTGTTGCAAGATGACACGACACATATTTTCACTATTTTTTTTTGATTTTTGGCCGTGTCAATCACCTGATAACGTAACCGAGCTGGGTTACGCCACGTACGTGGACATGTTCTCGACGCACATCAAGGCCTTCAATCATTTAATCTGACTTAAGCTTATAAATGCCGCTCTGCAGTTACAGCTAGCAGCAGCTTCATATATTTTTATTCACCACCAGATTTTGAGCAAGAAAAAACGAAAATCTCCGCGATGGTGGATCTCGAAATTATATCAAAGTAGGAAGATCTACAGTGGTTCAAACTTGATGGCGGATTTAAAATTCCAGTATATCAAGATGCAGACAAAAAGATGCAGACATGATACAGACAATCAAGATCAAGATGCAGACAAAAAAAGATGCAGACAAAAGCCAGACCACAACACAAGACTAAACCATACAATAACACAGACGAATGACGATTGAAAAATAAGTTTGGAAATTTCGAATGCAACAGTAAACGACACACAACTCTAGCACCCGTCCCAACTTGTTGCTGCGCGTAACCGTGCCCTTTCTTTGATGCGATGGGTAAAACCGACAAATGGTGGTTCGGGTTGTAACGGTTACGCGTGTCTAATTGGTTATAGGTAATATGCAACAGTTTTTCGTCTCCACTAGCCGTATCGTAACATGTTCGTGGTTACGTTACGAGTCATTTGTTACAAGTGGATACCGGCCTTTAAGAAACCGTGGACCGTCTACGTATCGCACTTTATGCATCTTCGTCCACTACAATCTTATTTCGACCGCGTTTTGGTTTCGGTGGCTGTACACATCCATATATCTTTTCTTCCCTTAAAAGTGTGTATATGCTTGACATTGATGCTTCTGTATAATCTGACACATATCCACCAATTCATCCTTGTCGCGATGAGGATAATCTATCTGCATGCAGTAAAATACTCATAAAATTATTTTCTTCTCGGCTACCGTTCGATAGCGCCTACGTTTGGCATCTGCGGCAGATGACGGCCCTGGAATACTTTCCATCGTTCACTGATACTATATTGTATTACAATCACAGTAAAACCTACACCATCACGAATATCTCAATCTTAATCGCGGATAACCGTTATAAAATACGCGTGAAACATATTTCCAACCCGCCAGTGCTCGCAAATAAAGCAGGAGGAAACATTGCCGGGTTTACACGATTGTTGCGAATGAAAACAGTTAGCACGTAATTTCCAATAAGTTAAAAAGTGATATATGCTTTCAACGTTAGTTTCTCGGCGACGCGACGAGCTGAATGCCGCTTTTAATTATTAAAATACGAAAATATTTTCAAAGTAAATCTAAAAATGGCTAACATCTTGGCCGATATTATATTATTGTATCCACAATAATTCTTTTATGACATTCATAAATAATATATACAACTTTTATATAGTATTGTGGAATGTTTGGAATTTGAGAATTACATGTGGCAACTGCGATTCTTCCTGTAGGCGGTCAGTAAAATTTCTATACATTTTAGACCTACATATTTAAAATAACGAAGTTGGTTTCAACTTGCGGTATAACAGGAACTTCTAGAAATTAGAAAATATATTAGAAAAATAGACTATTTGTGAAAACGCAAGTCACCAAATTTTCGAAATCAAGTTCCAATTCGTTTATATAAGGTATTCTGTATATATAAGCTATCTTTTTTTAATATTAAACGACTTTTAAAGTATTTAAAGTACCCATAGTTTTACGTTACAAACGTCAACGCTGTATTTTAAAATGTGGAGGCGTTGAGGAAGACCAAAATCATCATGTTATCATAAAAATACCAGCCGCTCGTTCGTTCAACCCAATAAAAGTGTTCCATTCTTTAAATATAGTGGTCAAGGCCAACTGCAGTCTAACAACCTAGGCTGCTAGTCTGGTTTGCTTTGTGGCTTTACTCCCTAAACATGATTGTTTCACTACCTGCCACAGAGAAGGATGGATTTCAGATTTCACGGAAGCGATCATGACAATACAAACAAATATGCATTGTTTGTGTAATCAAAACATTGCAAATATCCCATAAAGTGACAAATAAGGCACTATGGGCCAGCTGTCCCTATTTACCGTGCGAACGGTTCACAGAACCCCATTTTTGTAATTAATTTCCACTAGTCTTTGTAACTGATAAGTAATTTCTGTTTCCAGGTGCTCCGGTGCTCGACTATGAATCAGCTGCGTGTCATAGAGAAAGAAGTATGGAAATCACGTATTCGACTCTGAGAAAATAAATTCTCAACGTCCAGCTCAAGTTGTAGTTAGTTTATTTTCAACACGGTAACATATTAGTACGACAACGTCTTCCGCAACTGCCACAAGGTTATTTTGTAAACCCACGTGTCTATGGAGTTTACGGAAAATATCGGTTATAAAGTGCCAAAATATATATCGGTCAGTATTAAACCATGTGTTGTGATTTTTTGTTGGGATCATAGCGAGATGCGAATGTAGGATAGTGAAATATTGAGTGAGTTCGTGTACAATGCCTTCGAAAAGACAATACGACTTGGTGCAGAACGATGATTACGACACTAGGATTCCTCTGCATCCCGAAGAAGCCTTCCATCACGGGATCACGTTTCAAGCCAAGGTGAGTGTTCCGGTGTTCATTATAATGTGATATAGCGTCATTTACCACGGTCCGGTCGGGGAACATGGTATTTACCTACTATCAGGTTTAGTCCGGTCATTGAAGGTAAAAATAAGCTATTTCCTCCGAATTCTTTGAAACTCTATCGAATTTCATGTAAATCTGGAATTAGCTCAGCATTAACATCAAAGATGATATATGCCATCTTGTACTTTTTGATTTTAAGGGGTGGAAACTATTATTTACTATTATACTATTTTTTTTGTGAAAAGTAATCTTGGGTTTGTAGCTTGTAGCATATCATTACATAGAGAAATAAGCAAATAGACGAATAATAAGGAAGCCACACTTATCAGTTGTATATCTGGACATACACACGGAAGTTGTACAAGTTCTTTCACCTTCATTGAGGATCTTCAGAGTGATGTACGATTTGTTTCATTGATTATTTATACTTGAATTTAAAATATTAATACTCCAACACTTGTAGTTAAATTTGATGACATCAGTTTTTGACGGAACTCAAATTCTCAGAATACACAAACCTAGTCTACTATTTATATTTGTTCTATTTGAACATATTATATATAAAAGCAATAGGCATACAGTTATCCAGAAGATGTTAAACTTTAAAATGCATTAATCTTTAACACACGACATAGCGAGAAAATTCCACGACAAGTTTTTTTATGGATTTTTAGATTTTTTTTTTAATTTTTGGTATACTACGCCACTGCTACGAACGTACAAAATGATTTGGCCTTTTGAGATTGAGATTTGAGATTGGCGGGGGCTCTGCCCTTTGACGTATAGGCCTCAGTATGGGCCAATCACGTCCCGCCTTTCGAGAGCTATACCAGTCCAGTTGCCTTAATAAAGCCAACGCTAGCGAAAAAAATTCACGACAAGTTCAAATAGGTTTTTATGAATTTTTTAAATTTTTGTTATACTACGCCACTGCTGCGGACCTACAAATGATTTGGCCCTGTGAAAGAGTTTAAGTATGTCTTGTATGTGTTCTATAGTGAAAAAAATCCACGACAAGTTCAAGTAGATTTTTTATGAAGTTTTTTTTTAGTTTTTGGTATACTACGCCACTGTTACGGATCTACAAATTATTTTGCCCTAAGAAAGAGCTTAAGTACATGTGTTTTTGTGAGTTATAAAGCGAGAAAATTCCACGACAAGTTCAAATAGATTTTTTATGGATTTTTTAATTTTTTTTTAGTTTCCTCGACAAGTTTTTTTACGGATTTTAATTTTTTTTTCATTTTTTGTTTTCTACGCCACTGCTACGTACCTATAAATGTTTTTGCCCTATGAACTAGCTTAAGCACATGTTTTGTGTGTATTCTATGACGAGAAAATTCCACAAGTTCAAATAGATTTTTTATGTAATTAAAAAAAAATGATATACTAGGCCACTGCTACGGACCTATATATGATTTGACCATATGAAACAGTTGAACTACATATCTTGTGTGTGTTCTATAGCGAGAAGATTGCACGATAAGTTCAAATAGATTTTTCATGATTTTTTTTTTATTTTCGTTATACTACGCCACTGCTACGGACCTAAAAATTATTTGGACCTATGAAAAAACTTAAGTATATGTCTTGTGTGTGTTCTATAGCGAGAAAATTCCAAGACAAGTTCAATGGAATTTCCAATGAAGTTTTTTTTTAAACTTTTGGTATAAGTACTACGCCACTGCTGTGGACCTACAAGTTTGGTCTTCTGAAACAGCTTACGCACATGTTTTGTGTGTATTCTATAGCGAGAAAATTCCCCGACAAGCTCAAATAGATTTTTTATGGATTTTTTATTTTTTTTTCATTTTTGGTATACTACGCCACTGCTACAGACCTACAATTGATTTAGCCCTATGGAACAGCTGAAGTACATGTCTTGTGTGTGTTTTATAGCTAAAAAGTAGCCTCACAAGTTTAAATAGAGTTTGTGGATTTTTGAATTTTTTTTTACTGCGCCACTGCTACGCATCTACATTATGTACCTATTTATTTTGTGAATCATTATAAGTACACCTTTAAGCTTTCGTGTCTAAAAATAGAAATTTGACAATTTTCAATATGAATCTGTAGGGTTAATTTTTTTTTATTTTTGTGATGATTTATTTTTTATTTGTTTACAGACACAAATAATATCTGTCATTATTTAGGTGCCTTAAGGTTATTAATTTTACTTCATATAATTTAGCATAAGCATGTATCGGATCGAATTGAGATATGATTCGGAAATGTACACAAAACAAACAACAAGTAATTTGTAAATGTTATCTATATTTATACAAATAAAGGGTCCGCCAATAAGCGCGCTCGATCTTTAAAATGAAATAAAGCAAGTTGTGTGAGAGGTATAAATGAAATTTATTTTTTGTTTGAAAGAGTATTCGAAGGCATTATGTATGGAAAACAATATCGGTCAAATGTCCACCTCGGCTTCGCTGGGTGGCGCGCATACGAGAAGTCCAATTTTCAATGACTCTGGCGCACAAATCGGGCTGTATTTCATCGATGGCGTGGCGTATGTTGACTTTGAGGGCATCAGTGTTTTGTGGTTGGTTTGCGTAGACCTGTGATTTAAGAAAACCCCACAAGAAATAGTCTAGTGGGGTTAAATCGCACGATCTCGGTGGCCAGTTGATGTCGCCTCCGCGCGAGATAACCATTCCTCCGAAGCGCTCGTGCAGAAGATCCATTGTGGCGCGCGCTGTGTGGCTCGTAGCGCCGTC
>CAXKVY010002616.1:0-27477 GCA_964058915.1 Tetropium fuscum
CTCTGATGTGTGAACTGTTCAATCGTATCGCTTCCGATTGTGATATTCACTGTGATAATTTGAACAGTATATGTAACTGGGTAGCTCGGTTAGCTTAAGTATTAGGTACTTATTTGATTTGTTGTAGTAAATTATATTTTGTTTGTATGTTTTATTTTGCCATATATGCATATTATGCATATGCATATTTAGTTTGGCTAATAGGTATTACGTCTTATGTATTGTATTGCTGTTTTGTATTATTTTACTTCTACTTATATTGTTATATTTTAATTATTACTTGTAATGCTTTTATTCCTGTAATTGGGTTTTTTTCCTATTGGAATAAATAAATATTATTATTATTATTATTATTATTATTATTATTATAAGTCAGTTATATAAAAAAAATTGCATACATGCTTAGAAATTACCCATACTACATATTATAACGTTTATTCGTTTACTAAGTTTACAATAAGATTAATTCATTCGTCGCCTCTTACAAGTAGGATTACATCGCTGATAATCTTCGAAGTGCACATCACATCTTTCATCGTCACAATTTTCATTGTCTGTATCTGTATCTGCGCAGAAAATCTATTCATAAACGCTGCGCAAGGGAGATGATGGATGCTGTGGACGACACTATACTTCTATACAGATGTAAACCGAGAGAGTGTGGTGCTATGAAGAATGCTTGGATGCTGGTCATGATTTTTGTTCTAGAGGTGTTTCTCGGATGGAGGCGCTGGCCGTCGTGTTCAGCATATCAAAAAATCAGCATCTCTTCTTTTACTCAGTTCCCCCTTTGAGGGTAGTTGGGGGTGCGGAGGGGATGGGGGGAATCGGGGATAGTTGCACAGTGTTGGCCATCCGCGAAAAGTTTGCTAAAATATTTTTTCCGACTCACAGACTCCACTAAACGCTGAAGTCCCTGGGCTGATTCTTTAATTTATCATTTTTTATCATCAGAAGAAAAACTCGGTAGAAAAATTCAAAATCTTTTATTAATAACAACTTCTTGTTGTTAGACTAACGGTTTAAGTTTACTTTTCCAAGTAAATGCAATTTCACCCTTTTGAACGCCTGGGCTAGTTTGTGCTTCACTCGGAGAGGGTTGCAAGTTTAGGTCAATAAATCTGTCATATAGAAGTACACATTTCCGAAGGTTTTTTGCCGGTCAGATCTTTTGCAAGAAAAAAGTACATAATGACTTATTCTCTAATGACTCTTATTTTTAGTCTAAAATTAAATTAAATGAATTTAGACGGAAATTAATCGAAAAAATGAAAAACAAAGCTTGTTGGTGACTTATTATTTTATTAGTTCCCTGTCGCTTTTGTACCAAGCGAAGTCTTAAGTCATCTTAAGACGGGAGAGCGAATATAATTAAAAATAATTATTATTATTATAAATAAACTCTGATAGCTACATAGTTAAACCTGCCATCTTAGGCAAGGCATGGGCATATAACTCGAAGGTCAAACCAGGCAGCGGAATGAGTTATTAGAAAGTGATATTTATATGAAAGGCTTACTTACGCCTTAATAATTTACCTATGGCTGGATTCTAATAAATGCATGTGCATTCTAATTACTATGCCCTGCAAGAACAATAGTTCTAATGCTAGTTCGAGGTTAACTTACCCATTCCACATACACCGCGATGATATTCATCAGTCATGATGAGAAAATAACCGGAAAATAAAATTCCAGAGAATTAGTTCCATTTACTTTACTTAATTTGTATGTGTGCGTATGTATGAATGAAATTTTAATGTCACTTAAGAATGCAGGCATTTGCAAGTGATATAACCAACCAGCTGAACGTTAGTAGGTACCTACTATTATCTCATATTACTAAATGTAAAAGTATTCTTCGTGATAGATGATATAAATTCAGTTAATAGTGACTGAGCAAACATATATTTATAGACGTATTACTTATCGTATAAATAACAAAGAAATTTAATAACCAACATTATCAACATCAAATTCAAATAGGCTGATGAAAAATGATGCACTATATAAAACGAGTAGTTATTGTTGTTAACATAATTATATAGAATAATTCTATTATACAAAGATGTTTGAAAGCAGTGAAATATAACGATCAATGTCTCCACCAAAAAAAAAGGTCTTATACTAAGAGGGTCAACACTATAACACATCATATTAGTGAAATGCGGAATATTATTTAGGACATGAACAAAAGGAGTAAGTACATCGTTATAAAGTGCTTTCGTTTGATATGCAAAAATGGAATGCGGTGCTCAGTGGCGCGCGCGATAATCCTAATAAAAGAAATAACATTAAAAACAATAATGTTAACTCAATTTAATTTATAATATATCAAAAAGTGAATGTGGTTTTGTAAATGACGGTCTTTTAACCTTCAAAACCAAGAAAACAGGCGATTACCATGAAGACATGAATTCCACCGTTTTCGAGGATTGGTTCAAAGGAATTCTGGACAAATTACAGCCTGGATCTATTATACTGATGGATAATGCTTCTTTTATAATTCTCGTAGAACAGAACAGCTGCCCACAACTGCATGGCGGAAAGGGCAAATTAGAGACTGGCTTAAAGAAAGAAACATTGAACACGATGATTCACTACTTAAAACTGAATTCTGGACACTGACAAGGCAACATTTTCCAGCTTTCAAGAAGTATATAGTGGATGAAATGGCCAAAGCAAGAGGAATGGAGGTAATTCGATTACCTCCACATCACTGAGACCGGAACACAAATGAGCTTATTTGGGCGCAAATAAAAGGGAAAATTGCTAGAGAAAATACAACAATCTGATGTGAAAAAACTTCTCAGTGGTTCAAACGAAGAAGTAAATGCGGCCAACTGGATAAAATGTATAGACCATGTGAAGAAGGTCGAATCAAGAATGTGGGATTTTCATATTATGATGGATACTCCCGTTAAACCAGTCATAATAAATGTAAATGAATATGTAAATGAATGAATATGACATAATAAGATATATTTTGAAGTCACTTCACCTTGGTTGCGTATGATGATACGCCACTGAGCAGTAAAGACAGTAAATCGCCGGCTTGTTCATGCAGGTGTCTTCTAAGTGAGCGAGAAGGGAAACGGGATTTATATGAGTTGAAGAGGGATAGCGACCGATAGGTAAACCGCGGACTGAAGACCATATATAGATCTATTCACAAGAAATTGTGAATAGCAATTTTGTAGTGCATAGTGATGCGATTAACGCTTCTGTAGTAATTGGTTTTCTCTGTAAAATGCCGCACAATTTTTTGCTCTAGTTTGTATATCAAACGGAAACACGATAAGATTTTTCAGGAGACCCATTTTAAAATTTCATTTTGTGAAATATTGATTATTTTATGTATTAAGAAAGATAGATATTTAAAATTTTGTTTATAGAAATATAAAAGCATTAACTTTGTATTGCAGATGTTTTCATTGTATTCTAATATTATTTTAATCCCTTTCTGTAATAAAATTATCCCTTTATTCAAGATATGCCAGTACTACAGACAATGCAAATCATATTTTTTGACTTGTATATGCCTCTCTTGTATAAATATTATGTCTTTTACTTTGAATTTGGACACTATGGCACAAAAAAATTAAACAGTAACGGCCTGCTCTATACTGAATTATTCCACTCTTTACCAAAAGCTTTTAGCATGTTCTGGAATGTGCCTCTTGGTACAGTGCCATATCGTGGATATCCTATTGAGCTATGCTTATAATACAGATACAATACATAATACACATAAAAATATACCACTTTTTGGGTTGATTTATGTAAAAATATTAAAATGACTTTTTTGAATTGTGCCTATTTTGTAGATATATCATACTGCGTGCTGGCAGTGTAAATGGATCTGTTGATGGTATCGAAGCCATATTTTCATCAAAAATAAATAAATATACCAATGTGAGAATAGAAGTCTTGTCGTAGTTTTTCAAGGAATAATTTTGTTATCATAGGTTTAAAATAGGTTAACTTTGCTTTTTTATGTCAAAATCATTTCGTCAATATTTTTTTAAATAAATGCTACTCTTCCAGTCAGACAACCTCTAAGAACATATTATCACATGATCGTGATCTGGATAATATTGTTTAAATTTTAAGTTTTCAAGGAAATGCGTTATACATGTTTTGTCACAATTTAAATTAAATATGTCGCAGTGGACGAACGCAGCCTTAACTCTTACGTCAACCTTGAGCTTAATATTGCCCGGATAAACAGTAGACCGACAAATCAAAACAATAGACTAGATTATATTTTTTAGGTAGTATTTAGTTTTAATCATTAAACATGGTTAGCAAAACGCGCGTCAAGTTTAGTTTAGCACTTCGATGGTAGAGAAAATGTTAATTGAAAATTTGTCCCCTCTTCAAACCTAGATTATCTATCTTCGGATATATCTATCAATGTTCTAGTCGGCTATCAGGTAATCAAGACAACTAAAAAGAAGACACGTTTTATAATATGTTGAACAATTTGGCACATAATAACGAGAAAGATAGCTATCTTTACCAATAAAGAAAACCTTAAGTGCCTACGTAATAAATAGGCCTTTGACTAAACTACGAAATTGCCGTAGCATAATTCGGCAGTAAATCAACACATTCAATAACCGACCAAATTTGTCGGTGGCAAAGGAATAAATAAAGTTCCCCGGAAATTTAATTTGTTACATTTTCCAGCTCAAAAAGTTCTGTAAATTGCTGTTGGCGACGTTAGATTTGTCAGGAACTTTGCGGGCGATTTAACTCGGAGTAAGACTAAGATAACATGAAATTAGTTTCGGTAGGAATCCTCGAAAAAAATACACGACGTCTCGGAAGTATTGGGCAAAATCGTTAGGACTATTAAGTAAATTTGGAAAATAAACTCTCATCTATGGCGTTCTTTTAAATACATATACTACATTATTCTTTGTAGTTGAATATAATCGAATTGCACATTGTCAGAAGGAGGAAAAGAAAATAATTATTTCTAATGTTCTGCGAATGAAACTTCTAGCAGTGCTACCCTAAAACCCGAATATCCAATTACGTCAAAAATTTACAGCTCTCTATCAACTGTCTACAAGTCGTCTACCGAGGAACTTTTGCCCTAGGTCCTAGGTTCCCTTTTTCTGAAAATTTCACAAAGACGAAAACGCATGAGAAATGGTAAAAGATTCACAAATCTCACATCTCACCTAATCTCACCTAAAAAAGAAGAATAATTAGAAAATGAAAAATGGGGTGCTTATGACCACACGATAGAAATGAAAACTTCTAATTTTTAAATTTTAAAATATATACTGTAACCGTCCGCCCGTATTACCACAACCCTCAATACACCGCACCCGTTAATACACGTTGACCGTACACGCCCGTGACACAGATGCTTCAGGCAACCGGCGCTATAGATGCGGCCCCACTGTATGTCGCTCCAAAATACCTACTCATAGTTAGCAAGTACTGCGACTGACCATCACTTCGGCAGTCGATTAGATTCAATCCAATTCAATTCAATTCGATACAGAGGAAAACAATTGAACGGTAACGCGACTAGAGACGAAACCTCGTGATATATTATTTTCTGATTCTGATTTCTGATTGTATTGTATTTTCTTTTACTTAGGAAATACAATAAATATATATTTCTCCCTTAACAAGTATTATTATTAAAATACGCCAGTTATAATACCTATATAATTACATTTATGTTATATAATGGATTAATTCGGTGAATCAACAAAAGATAATATCGATATTGTTATATAAAATTATTTATTCTTATCTCTGTACCCATGAAGTAATGTTAGTTACAAAATAAACAATAATATTTGTGAATTATGTTGTGGAATTTTCCTCTGATTGGACTTCTTCACAGCTATTATATTCTAAGAATGAAATAATAGGCCTATGGAAGCTAAAATATGCTGTAAATACCAAAAGATAATATCGATATTGTTACAAAAAATTATTTATTCTTATCTCTGTACCCATGAAGTAAAATTAGTTACAAAATAAACAATAATATTTGTGAATTATTTTGTGGAATTTTCCTCTGATTAATTAGACTCCTTCACTGCTATTATATTCTAAGAATGAAACAATAAGCCTATTGAAGCTAAAATATGCTGTAAATACTTTAGATTCAAGTTTATCTCTCTGGCTTAGCCAACGAGTGGACTTTACTCGACTGAGCGTTACATAGACGAACCGGCTCAGTCTCATTCAGTACCCACAAACTCTCTCTACTGACTCGAGCCTACTTTAACCGAAGGAGCGTTACAAACCCGAGCGTGACGCGTGACGGCCCAGTCTCATTCAACACCCACAAAAATAAATGTGCTGGGCGCGCCTAAAGAATTTTTCACTTCAAAAAGAAAAATAGCAGATTTATCAACTAAAAGTATTCAACCGGGTTCAAATTTCTTGACCAGGGTGTGAGGAAATTTATGCAGAACGTACAGTGGTCATTTTTTAAAATCTAGGTGGAAATTAATACTATACATGAGCACCTCTCTGTCTAATAATAATAAAATTTACTATTATCATTTAGAATAATGAATATAGTCAATATACATATAATTTTGATATTTTAATTGTTCTACAAATTGATCAGTTTAATTAAAACTCAAATTAAAAGATACGAGACAATGATTATCATGCGAAAAGTTCCCACCCTATACTTTCATTTATTTATTTTTAGAGTTAAAAAGGTTTCCAAGAAAAGGATTGGTAGGCGTTTTATTATAGGTTCCTGTACTGTTCAAGAGAAATACACAGAGTGTTTCATAAAAGCGTACTAGACTAAACTCAAACGTTTTTTTAAATGTTTTTTTAAAGAAAAATAATGATTTTAATTTTTTAATAAATAGACATCTTATATTTTCTTATGTTTTTGAAACCTACATTTCATGGTGAATACCATGATACATATTATATATTTATTTATATTATATTTTATGTTATATATTTTCATTACCTATTACTTTGGGAGATATATGATGTTAAATTATTGAAATAAATTTTTATGAAATATTTATGAAATATTCGGTATAATTCCTTTAAAAAATAGTACAATGAGAAAGTACAATAAACCCTAGAAATCCTTTTTAGTTTTAAAAATAAACAAGAAAAATGGGTCGGGAGCTTTTGCGTGATTACTCTGTACCTACTCACGTTAAAAATATATTCAGCTTACTTTTTATTACAAGTAGAACTTATCACAAAAAAAACATTATTACTGTAGAAAAGTATAATTCAAACTCTTGCTCAGCACAACTTTGAGGTCATGGATAGGGTTAATAAAACGTGTCTAATTTTTGGAAAAAATCAAATATACAAATAAAAAACAAAACTTATGTAACAGACAACAACAAATAATAACAAAAAAATATTAACAAGTTATTTCTCTTAATTAATGTGTTATTGAATTAATTAATTTTCATGAGATTCACAGCCCCAAGATCAATGCCGCGATCCACGCTATAGTTTATGATGATGATTATTCATCATCATCATCTTCTATATCATCGTTATTATCTAAAGAATTTTTAGATAAGTGAGGCTCTCTGAGCAATCGTAGCACATCTTCAACTAAAGGTTCTTTGTTGGAACGAGTACCCACACATTTAGATAATGATGAAATATAAGGATCAGACGATAACAAGAGACCACAAAACACACCCTTCATTGTCTTATCTCTGGAAAACTTCCTAGAATGATGCTCTCGGTATCTTCTGAAATCTTTATTACGAGATTCCAGAGCCTCCTCTGAGAACATTCCTATAGGAAGCGGTGCAGATTTTACGATTTCAGGTCCGTGAACTAGTATTCTGTGAATACTCGAAGGCATATTGGCCATGGATAAAGTTCCACAAACATTACCGCTGTGCCTTTGCAATACTCAGCAAATGCCTCAGAATTTACTTCATATCCAGAACACATTGTTGTAAGGATTACGTATAGACGTTTCAGAAACTCTTCGTTCATCCCTGTAATAGTATTAATTAAATTTATAAACGGATTATAAACCGATAATACAAAAAATGGTAGTTTTGAAAATTAAAAGGAAATGAAAAAAATACCTGTTATTGATGCTGTGACCTGATATTTACGGAAGAATATTCGGGCTGTATTCCCATCATTAGTTGTGCCATAACCCTGCTTTGGAATATCGACCAACAAAGACAACTTTTCTCTTAGCTTTTTAATTATTTCTTCTTTTCGTTCTTTTATAATCTTTTTTTCGTTCTCGCTCCGTATCTGCCATTTCTTAACACCAGCCTATAAGAAATATGGAGACAATACTCTAAACATCGTATCCAAGCATGGAGAGTGGAGATCCCATAATCGTACAATGTTTCGTCTGGTGGAAGAGTCATTATTAGTTCTAAGTTATTCATAATTTTTGGTGTTGCACCACAAATGCCACAAGTTTGCGTTGAAGATTTAGAAATCACACCAAACATCTTTCCATCTATCATGGTCATTTTAAAGGAATGGTTAATAATTATTACACCTTCTTCAACAAAACATTCAGTTGGTTTAATATTTTCGATCTGGCTTTTTATATTTTCAATTTCATTCTTTGATAGTTCTGTTGTTTCCTTTTCAAAGATCAATTTTATTGGTCTGCAAAACCGGGTAGAGGATGGTCGAAGATTTTGCTAGAATATACTATTATTCTCTGCAACCATTTGCAGTGGAACTAAACATGGAAAACAAACTGGAATCATTTTTTGAAGAAATATTTTCATCGCTAAATTGCTGCTTGTAGGTAGAGGGTCCAGCACTGCCCCACTTATACATTCCCATTTATATATAAGATTGACCAGTTATAGTAAGATTGACCAGTTCTTGCAGATTTACTTCCGCGGATATATCTGTGATTAAAATAGAATCCTCAGCTGGAAAGCATTTTTTCTTAGCATCAAGAAGAATATTATAGTTAGGGTAAATGTTAGCATGTCGGTTTTGCGCTCCCTGCTGCATTAAAATATAAGATTTTTTCGTGAAACGCCCATCAACGTAAAGGGCAAGAGCTTCCTCAGGGGTATATTTAAGAGGCTTATAAGTTGGAGAATTAAATGCTTTTTTAATTTTGGTAGCTCTCTCTGGTGAACATTCTGAGACGTCCTGAACTATTTTTGACGCATTTCTACGGCCTAACAACTCAAGACTTTTTCGAGTTGCAAACGACAGCTCCTCAGCAGAATAAGTCTCCAACAAGGGCATTATCTTCTGTTTTTTGCGTTTATCACAAAGATCCATGAAAAATTTAGAGGGTCTACCTTTGCTGGGACCTGGTTCTTGTAGATCTGCTTTAAAAAACTCTATATTTACGTTCAGCCAGTTATGATGTCTATTTTCAAAAACTGTCTGAGTGCGATTGCTGTTTTTCCACATTTTAGCGACAGAACTATTAAAGGTATTCACCAATTTCTTTATCAAATTATATCTGACATCCTGAGATTGGTCTAAATGGTCTAAATTAAGCTTACTCAAAACAAATTTCAAAACTGAACCGTTTTTGTCGTCTAACGATTTTTTCTCGCACCATATGGTAAACATGTCATATCTTCTTACTGACCCCATCTAATACTAAATACTCCCATCTAATTTTCAAAATCCAATAGGTCCCCACGACGCTCGAATAAATCACCATTTAGCATCGTGGGCTCCCCTATTAATATAAATACTCCCTATTTATATTAATAGGGGAGCCCACGATGCTAAATGGTGATTTATTCGAGAGTCGTGGGGACCTATTGGATTTTGAAAATTAGATGGTAAAAAGAAAAAAGAAATAGATGATGTACATCAAGATGTATACCCTTTCACCGATGGTCTACAGACTTTCTAAAATGTAAAAAAAACACATGGGCATACTCGAGCTCGTCAGATATTGATATATGCCTGACGTGTCTCTGTCTATGACGCAGTATGTTATTCTGCCGGTTTGTATGGTGAACACATCTACAATAGCTCCTATGTGAGCGCGATTGCTCGTATCTACAAGTTAGTAAACGGAATGCACACTGGAGCACTCCGTTCCCTACCAGATATGCGCGACAACTGATTTAAACATTTGTTAGGTACTAACTGTTTGTTTACAGCAAAAGTAATTGTGACAGAACTGGTCTTCCTTGGTAGACCTATTCGATGTACACATATATTTAAGAATGTGTAATTGAATCAAAAAACAGAAAAAATATAGCAAAAGTGCAGGGTTAAAACTCATAACGTTCCGTAAGTTCCGTAAACGCTACTAGCTGAGCTATCAGCACCCTACCAGACGTTTGATCAACTAAATAAAGGGTCCGCCAATAGGGACGCTCGATCTTTGACAGCTCATGGCGGCCATGTTGTTTGTGGTAGAGTTGGCAAACGTAGTTGTTATTATTCAGTGTATCTTCACAAATCACCATGAACCAATTCAGCCGCGAGCAACATGTGCAAATCGTTAAAACTTATTACGAAAATCATTCATCGGTTCGAGCAACGTTCCGCGCGCTCCGCCAATTTTACGGTGCAATTGATCGTCCTGCTGAGTCGACTATCCGTCGTTTGATTAACAAATTCGAGGCAACCGGTTCGGTGAACAATCAGCCAACACCGACGCGTCGTCGAAACGTCCGATCTGCCCAGAATGTCGCAGCTGTGCGCGATAGTGTGCGTGAAAATCCGCGACAGTCAATTTCACGTCGCGCACAGGAACTCCGCCTTTCGGAAACATCACTTCGCCGAATCTTGCATCTGGATTTGGGCATGCATCCGTACAAGATCCAGCTGACACAAGAGCTCAAAATAAACGACCATAGACAGCGCCGTATCTTCGCTGATTGGGCTTTAGAGCAGTTGGAAGTCGACCCCGATTTTGGTCGCAAAATCATCTTCAGCGATGAGGCACATTTTTGGTTAAATGGGAATGTCAACAAGCAGAATTGCCGTTATTGGGCCGAGAACAATCCACAGGAGGTCCACCAGGTCGCAATGCACCCAGCAAAGGTAACTGTTTGGTGTGGATTTTGGGCCGGAGGCATCATCGGGCCGTATTTCTTCGAGAACGACGATGGTGTGTCCATCACGGTAAACGGCGAACGATACAGATCCATGATAACGAACTTTTTCTGGCATGAAATCGACAATATGGATGTCGAGGATATGTGGTTTCAGCAGGACGGCGCTACGAGCCACACAGCGCGCGCCACAATGGATCTTCTGCACGAGCGCTTCGGAGGAATGGTTATCTCGCGCGGAGGCGACATCAACTGGCCACCGAGATCGTGCGATTTAACCCCACTAGACTATTTCTTGTGGGGTTTTCTTAAATCACAGGTCTACGCAAACCAACCACAAAACACTGATGCCCTCAAAGTCAACATACGCCACGCCATCGATGAAATACAGCCCGATTTGTGCGCCAGAGTCATTGAAAATTGGACTTCTCGTATGCGCGCCACCCAGCGAAGCCGAGGTGGACATTTGACCGATATTGTTTTCCATACATAATGCCTTCGAATACTCTTTCAAACAAAAAATAAATTTCATTTATACCTCTCACACAACTTGCTTTATTTCATTTTAAAGATCGAGCGCGCTTATTGGCGGACCCTTTATTTGTATAAATATAGATAACATTTACAAATTACTTGTTGTTTGTTTTGTGTACATTTCCGAATCATATCTCAATTCGATCCGATACATGCTTATGCTAAATTATATGAAGTAAAATTAATAACCTTAAGGCACCTAAATAATGACAGATATTATTTGTGTCTGTAAACAAATAAAAAATAAATCATCACAAAAATAAAAAAAAATTAACCCTACAGATTCATATTGAAAATTGTCAAATTTCTATTTTTAGACACGAAAGCTTAAAGGTGTACTTATAATGATTCACAAAATAAATAGGTACATAATGTAGATGCGTAGCAGTGGCGCAGTAAAAAAAAATTCAAAAATCCACAAACTCTATTTAAACTTGTGAGGCTACTTTTTAGCTATAAAACACACACAAGACATGTACTTCAGCTGTTCCATAGGGCTAAATCAATTGTAGGTCTGTAGCAGTGGCGTAGTATACCAAAAATGAAAAAAAAATAAAAAATCCATAAAAAATCTATTTGAGCTTGTCGGGGAATTTTCTCGCTATAGAATACACACAAAACATGTGCGTAAGCTGTTTCAGAAGACCAAACTTGTAGGTCCACAGCAGTGGCGTAGTACTTATACCAAAAGTTTAAAAAAAAACTTCATTGGAAATTCCATTGAACTTGTCTTGGAATTTTCTCGCTATAGAACACACACAAGACATATACTTAAGTTTTTTCATAGGTCCAAATAATTTTTAGGTCCGTAGCAGTGGCGTAGTATAACGAAAATAAAAAAAAAATCATGAAAAATCTATTTGAACTTATCGTGCAATCTTCTCGCTATAGAACACACACAAGATATGTAGTTCAACTGTTTCATATGGTCAAATCATATATAGGTCCGTAGCAGTGGCCTAGTATATCATTTTTTTTTAATTACATAAAAAATCTATTTGAACTTGTGGAATTTTCTCGTCATAGAATACACACAAAACATGTGCTTAAGCTAGTTCATAGGGCAAAAACATTTATAGGTACGTAGCAGTGGCGTAGAAAACAAAAAATGAAAAAAAAATTAAAATCCGTAAAAAAACTTGTCGAGGAAACTAAAAAAAAATTAAAAAATCCATAAAAAATCTATTTGAACTTGTCGTGGAATTTTCTCGCTTTATAACTCACAAAAACACATGTACTTAAGCTCTTTCTTAGGGCAAAATAATTTGTAGATCCGTAACAGTGGCGTAGTATACCAAAAACTAAAAAAAAACTTCATAAAAAATCTACTTGAACTTGTCGTGGATTTTTTTCACTATAGAACACATACAAGACATACTTAAACTCTTTCACAGGGCCAAATCATTTGTAGGTCCGCAGCAGTGGCGTAGTATAACAAAAATTTAAAAAATTCATAAAAACCTATTTGAACTTGTCGTGAATTTTTTTCGCTAGCGTTGGCTTTATTAAGGCAACTGGACTGGTATAGCTCTCGAAAGGCGGGACGTGATTGGCCCATACTGAGGCCTATACGTCAAAGGGCAGAGCCCCCGCCAATCTCAAATCTCAATCTCAAAAGGCCAAATCATTTTGTACGTTCGTAGCAGTGGCGTAGTATACCAAAAATTAAAAAAAAAATCTAAAAATCCATAAAAAAACTTGTCGTGGAATTTTCTCGCTATGTCGTGTGTTAAAGATTAATGCATTTTAAAGTTTAACATCTTCTGGATAACTGTATGCCTATTGCTTTTATATATAATATGTTCAAATAGAACAAATATAAATAGTAGACTAGGTTTGTGTATTCTGAGAATTTGAGTTCCGTCAAAAACTGATGTCATCAAATTTAACTACAAGTGTTGGAGTATTAATATTTTAAATTCAAGTATAAATAATCAATGAAACAAATCGTACATCACTCTGAAGATCCTCAATGAAGGTGAAAGAACTTGTACAACTTCCGTGTGTATGTCCAGATATACAACTGATAAGTGTGGCTTCCTTATTATTCGTCTATTTGCTTATTTCTCTATGTAATGATATGCTACAAGCTACAAACCCAAGATTACTTTTCACAAAAAAAATAGTATAATAGTAAATAATAGTTTCCACCCCTTAAAATCAAAAAGTACAAGATGGCATATATCATCTTTGATGTTAATGCTGAGCTAATTCCAGATTTACATGAAATTCGATAGAGTTTCAAAGAATTCGGAGGAAATAGCTTATTTTTACCTTCAATGACCGGACTAAACCTGATAGTAGGTAAATACCATGTTCCCCGACCGGACCGTGGTAAATGACGCTATATCACATTATAATGAACACCGGAACACTCACCTTGGCTTGAAACGTGATCCCGTGATGGAAGGCTTCTTCGGGATGCAGAGGAATCCTAGTGTCGTAATCATCGTTCTGCACCAAGTCGTATTGTCTTTTCGAAGGCATTGTACACGAACTCACTCAATATTTCACTATCCTACATTCGCATCTCGCTATGATCCCAACAAAAAATCACAACACATGGTTTAATACTGACCGATATATATTTTGGCACTTTATAACCGATATTTTCCGTAAACTCCATAGACACGTGGGTTTACAAAATAACCTTGTGGCAGTTGCGGAAGACGTTGTCGTACTAATATGTTACCGTGTTGAAAATAAACTAACTACAACTTGAGCTGGACGTTGAGAATTTATTTTCTCAGAGTCGAATACGTGATTTCCATACTTCTTTCTCTATGACACGCAGCTGATTCATAGTCGAGCACCGGAGCACCTGGAAACAGAAATTACTTATCAGTTACAAAGACTAGTGGAAATTAATTACAAAAATGGGGTTCTGTGAACCGTTCGCACGGTAAATAGGGACAGCTGGCCCATAGTGCCTTATTTGTCACTTTATGGGATATTTGCAATGTTTTGATTACACAAACAATGCATATTTGTTTGTATTGTCATGATCGCTTCCGTGAAATCTGAAATCCATCCTTCTCTGTGGCAGGTAGTGAAACAATCATGTTTAGGGAGTAAAGCCACAAAGCAAACCAGACTAGCAGCCTAGGTTGTTAGACTGCAGTTGGCCTTGACCACTATATTTAAAGAATGGAACACTTTTATTGGGTTGAACGAACGAGCGGCTGGTATTTTTATGATAACATGATGATTTTGGTCTTCCTCAACGCCTCCACATTTTAAAATACAGCGTTGACGTTTGTAACGTAAAACTATGGGTACTTTAAATACTTTAAAAGTCGTTTAATATTAAAAAAAGATAGCTTATATATACAGAATACCTTATATAAACGAATTGGAACTTGATTTCGAAAATTTGGTGACTTGCGTTTTCACAAATAGTCTATTTTTCTAATATATTTTCTAATTTCTAGAAGTTCCTGTTATACCGCAAGTTGAAACCAACTTCGTTATTTTAAATATGTAGGTCTAAAATGTATAGAAATTTTACTGACCGCCTACAGGAAGAATCGCAGTTGCCACATGTAATTCTCAAATTCCAAACATTCCACAATACTATATAAAAGTTGTATATATTATTTATGAATGTCATAAAAGAATTATTGTGGATACAATAATATAATATCGGCCAAGATGTTAGCCATTTTTAGATTTACTTTGAAAATATTTTCGTATTTTAATAATTAAAAGCGGCATTCAGCTCGTCGCGTCGCCGAGAAACTAACGTTGAAAGCATATATCACTTTTTAACTTATTGGAAATTACGTGCTAACTGTTTTCATTCGCAACAATCGTGTAAACCCGGCAATGTTTCCTCCTGCTTTATTTGCGAGCACTGGCGGGTTGGAAATATGTTTCACGCGTATTTTATAACGGTTATCCGCGATTAAGATTGAGATATTCGTGATGGTGTAGGTTTTACTGTGATTGTAATACAATATAGTATCAGTGAACGATGGAAAGTATTCCAGGGCCGTCATCTGCCGCAGATGCCAAACGTAGGCGCTATCGAACGGTAGCCGAGAAGAAAATAATTTTATGAGTATTTTACTGCATGCAGATAGATTATCCTCATCGCGACAAGGATGAATTGGTGGATATGTGTCAGATTATACAGAAGCATCAATGTCAAGCATATACACACTTTTAAGGGAAGAAAAGATATATGGATGTGTACAGCCACCGAAACCAAAACGCGGTCGAAATAAGATTGTAGTGGACGAAGATGCATAAAGTGCGATACGTAGACGGTCCACGGTTTCTTAAAGGCCGGTATCCACTTGTAACAAATGACTCGTAACGTAACCACGAACATGTTACGATACGGCTAGTGGAGACGAAAAACTGTTGCATATTACCTATAACCAATTAGACACGCGTAACCGTTACAACCCGAACCACCATTTGTCGGTTTTACCCATCGCATCAAAGAAAGGGCACGGTTACGCGCAGCAACAAGTTGGGACGGGTGCTAGAGTTGTGTGTCGTTTACTGTTGCATTCGAAATTTCCAAACTTATTTTTCAATCGTCATTCGTCTGTGTTATTGTATGGTTTAGTCTTGTGTTGTGGTCTGGCTTTTGTCTGCATCTTTTTTTGTCTGCATCTTGATCTTGATTGTCTGTATCATGTCTGCATCTTTTTGTCTGCATCTTGATATACTGGAATTTTAAATCCGCCATCAAGTTTGAACCACTGTAGATCTTCCTACTTTGATATAATTTCGAGATCCACCATCGCGGAGATTTTCGTTTTTTCTTGCTCAAAATCTGGTGGTGAATAAAAATATATGAAGCTGCTGCTAGCTGTAACTGCAGAGCGGCATTTATAAGCTTAAGTCAGATTAAATGATTGAAGGCCTTGATGTGCGTCGAGAACATGTCCACGTACGTGGCGTAACCCAGCTCGGTTACGTTATCAGGTGATTGACACGGCCAAAAATCAAAAAAAAATAGTGAAAATATGTGTCGTGTCATCTTGCAACACTCTGTAACATGTTCGGTGTTACGTCACGGGGCACTGGCTCATATGGATACCCGCCTTTAGAAAGAACGAATTACCAACTTTAGATAAGGTGTTGCAAAGTATAAGTGAAAATGACAATTTTTAACACAAATTAATAAATAAAATCGATTTTACGTACCTATGAAAAACTAGACAGAAAGAGCATTCTCTTTCTGTTTCCTTTTTAGTAGAAAGTTATGAAATAGTTGCTTAGCGGGTGGAATATCTCGACAAATAAAAAAAAATTCGCAATGAATGGCGAAAAATTTATTACACTGATGAAACATGGGTCAACGAAGGCCATACTGTGAAGAGGGTCATACATATATGTCTCCAAGAATGTTCCATAGAATTGCTCTTATCTATAAGAAGTCTACAAGAAAGAGTATTGGGGTAATGAGAGTAGCTCAACAGCCTTCCTCAATTTGTTATACGATAAGGTTTACGTACGTTTACGTACGTTACTACAGAAGGTAATTTAAAAATAATATTTCATCTTTATCCAACCTCTGATTAGTTTGAATGATTTGTCGATTAACAATTATCGCGTAGGTTCTAGGCGTACGGGGAAAATTTAAAACTTTAATGCAATTTAGTCAACAAACTCAAACGACTTTTATGTTATTATTATTGTTATTAATATTATGTATTATTATTATTGTTATAAAACGTTGTTTTAGATTCGCATTGGCACTGTCACTTTGGATGGATAATGTTATTTATTAATTAGGCAAACAAATAGTTCATTGCTACTACATTTACCGTTTACCATAATATAATCTTGAAACGTGCTAAATGTTAGAGGTATCTAACCCCAATTTTTTACTGCTATTCCTATTGAAGTTGTTTAAATTAAATACTTTGATTAACACAAAGATGTGAAACTATTTTGCCCGCAAATACCATAAATCCTTAATCATTACTTTTTAATGAAATTACGGTTTTTTTTTATTTTTAAATAATTTTCATTTATATTTTATTTTTTATTTATACCTATAATATTATAATAAATTATTACATATAATATTTCTAATATATTTTATGTTGGCGATGGTGTTGCACTATCGCCAACAACCGGACCATAGTATGTTTCCAACCAGATAATTGAGAGATTTTAAAATTCAGGCATATAACAACAATAACACCCAAAACACATAAAGTGTGAGAAAATTACTATGGCAAAACTTTCCCCTATTTGGTCTAATATGCTTAGCCATGAAGACAGAAGAGAACTGGACTTTGTTTCTTAGCCAAACGTTAAAGTACAATATGGCACAGAAAACACTTACCGTTGCATAAGGTTTAGTTAAAATAAATTCAAAAATTTATGCGAAATTGATTACGTTTATTACCTAACACACCTTGCTAATAAAAGTCAGCATACCAGGATGATGGTGTAAGTGGCTACAGCATATTGTATGTAGGTACAATGTCCACACGACTACTCTCATCATATACGCGCATATTATGCTTAGTTGAACGATACCAAATATCGATTTTGATAATTTTTTTTTGTTTGAAAGGGCGATTCGTGCGGATGACTATAAAAAAATGTATTTTTTAATATATACAGCCTTTAAAAACCAATTATAATTTTGACACGAAATTTGAATGTCGCTGTGGAGTGAAATTTTATTTGTATTGAATTCTTAGGTTGGTCACGGTGTTTACCATTCTTTTTTCAATATTCTCTTTTTTGAATCACCTCTCTAGCCCCTACAGCAACGAAGATGCGACATTTTAGATGAAACGGTGTTATTAAGTTTGATATTTAACAAGGAGGCTATGGTAACGGTTAACACTGAAACGTCAAAGATTCAGATGAAATTCTCGTGAAAAAAAATTCAGTTAACGTTCTAAAAGAAAATGCCAGTGCAAATTAGTCCAATTGAAGTAGCTAGAGTTGTGGCTTTGGTAGAAGATGGAAGAAGTCAAAGATATGCAGCTCGTATTGTTGGTCTACCAGAAACAACTGTCCGAAGAGCGATCCAGCGCTACCGAGAAACGGGCCAATACAGCAGACGTCCAGGTTCGGGTAGTTCCAGGATTATGCAAAATATTGACGTTCGATTTATTGGTCTGCAAATATCGAGGAATCCCTATCAAACAGCTTTGACCACAAACCGAAATTTAAGAAACGCACGATGAACAGTTGTGTCAGATCGAACAATTTGTCGGAGATTCAGGAGTCTCGGTTTTATCGCAAGAAGACCTGCTATTGGAACACGATTACTTCGACGACATCGAGTAGCTCCTTTGGATTTTGCTCAAATTCATCTTGTTTGAAATGAGTTGCAATAGTCTCAAGTTTTATTCACTGACGAATCAAGATTCATGTTGAGATCAGTAGACGGGCGTCGGAGGGTTTGGAGAAGGCGTGGGGAAAGATACGAGGATGGTATGTTCAGTGAAAGGGAGAGTTTTGGCGGTGGTTCACTAATGGTATGGGGTGGAATTACCAGCGATGCCCGTACAGAATTACTTGTGTTTCCACCACGGCAATCTCTAAATGCAGTTAGATACATAGAGATCTTGAATGAACATGTTGTCCCATTTGCACCTTACATTGGCGAAGAATTCCTCTTAATGCAAGATAATGCACGACCGCATACAGCAGTGATGATAACACAATTTTTAAACGATGTCGAAATTAATCGTATGCCGTGGCCCGCTAAAAGCCCTGATATGAATCCCATTGAGCATTTATGGGATGAATTGGGACAACGTGTTAGTAGACGCAACCCAGAGAATCTGAATGAATTGAGGATTGCTCTTACAGCAGAATGGGACAATATCCCTCAAATCACAAATTTGATTGAAAACATGCCTAGGCGTATGGAAGCTGTTATAGCAGCCGGAGGAGGAAATACTCGTTATTAGTTAGTTTGTAGTTCAGTTATTTTTTAAGTTTATTGTTTTAATCATTAATAATTGCAGTTGTTTTACTAAAATGTCGAATAATTCTTTGTTTGTTAAATCTTTTTGATGTTGTTTGTACTTGTAAGTAACAATTATTTCAGCGTCCGTAATCGAAAACGCTAAACATTTCTTAAACGATGAACTTTTTAGACATTTTCAGCTCCACGGACTCCTTGTTAAATATCAAACTTAATAACACCGTTTCATCTAAAATATCGCATCTTCGTTGCTGAAGTGGCTAGAGAGGTGATTCAAAAAAGAGAATATTGAAAAAAGAATGGTAAACACCGTGACCAACTAAGAATTCATTACAAATAAAATTTCACTCCACAGCGACAATCAAATTTCGTGTCAAAATCATAATCGGTTTTTAAAGGCTGTATATATTTAAAAAATACATTTTTTAGGGAAAGCCAATTACAAAATAGTCATCCGCAAGATTCGCCTTTTCAAACAAAAAAAATTATCAAAAGCTAGTTTAAAAGTTATTGAACATCAAATTTGGGACAAAATCTAGGTGCGCCACTTTTTATGTCCGTCAGTGTAGTTGCTTGGCGCAGGGATTATCTTCGAAAAATAAAAAAGTTTCGAAACGAGGGGTGAAAAATGTATTACACTAACGAAACATGGTTCAACGAAGGACATACTGTGAAGAGGCTGGCAGGATGGAAACGTGAGAAATGCACGGCAAGCTGACCTCCATTGAAACCCCATTGAATTGATGTCCCATTGAATTGATCTGGGCGCAAGTAAAAGGGGAAGTGGCGAGAGAAATGTGGATTTGGCAGTTGATCAAGCCATAGAACCCATTGTGATTAAAATTGGAAATGGTGATGCGACCATGAAGATGAAGTGGAAAGTGACTGAAAATAGTGATATTAGTGATTATAATATTATTAAATAGTGACACGGAAAATAGTGGTATTAATTACACGTTTTTAAGGTAAGTATTGAGGTATTAAGGTGTAAGGTATTAATGTATTTTTATTTTTTGTTGAGAATTTTTTGATTTATGTTTGGATATAGGTGTTTTATTTTATTTGTCTTGTTGTTTTTATTTCTTCTGGAGAATTTTTTGCTTTATTTGGAATATAGGTATTTTTATTTTATTGTTTTCTTTTTTTGTTGAGAATTTTTTGCTTTATTTTGGAATATATATTTATTTTATTGTTTTTATTTTTTGTTGAGGATTTTTTGCTCTATTTTGGCATATATATTTATTTTATTTTTCCGTTTTAAAGTTTATTTTTCACGGCTACTTAGATGTTTTGTACATATTTATTTTTGTTTCTTGGGGGAAATATGGCTACTGGCGAACCACCCACAAAAAAATGGTAACGCGCTGAAAGCAATATTTACATGAGTGGTGTGGAAACTTGCTTTCAATATCACAATATCAGCTGTGATGTTGAAAATATGCATATAAAAACCTTCTACTTTCAACCCCCTAAGAAAAAAAATGTCTACGCCCATGAAAAACATTGTGTAGGTCAGGGTTGCCGGTCGTTGAACTGCACATACTGATTAGAAAGACTTATTAGAAAGACTTATTATATAACGCGAAACGCGAATGAGCGTTACAGAATACCCGCGAAATTCCCGCAAACCCACCCATGCATGAGGCGAGCGTTTGCGACTGTTTTAACTGAATAACTAAACACAGATATTTGTTTTATTTGCTGCGAAATTCCTTTTCGCGTACCGACAGAAAAGTTATTGCCGAGGCCGAGGCGAAATAATCTCGAGTTCGCTAAAATAATTTCGTGGTGTTAACACCATTTTTTGTGCAACCGTATTCATGGGTATAATTTTTTGTAACCGATAAAACTACAGTTATGAAATGATATAACACACTGACGGTTCGCTCACTGACAAATCGCGAATGCCACTAAGGGTAACGTACGCGAAATTGAATTTCGTTGCCTTTCCGGAGGACGCGAAATGCTTACTTCGCGTCCGGTGACACAAAATAAATAGTTTGACATTTTTGTCAACAACTTATTGAAATATTAAACACTAACAATGATTCGGTGAGTCTATGAACAACTAAATTCGTCGATTTGTGCCTGCTAATACAGTTGCGACTCAATCATCAAACTGGCGACAATTATTGCAATATTGGGGTTTCAATATGCGAAAATACTACAAAGAAGCGGTAGTTTAAAAAATGGATTACACCTAATAGTTTAGAAGAAGATATTTGTCTAATGCGCTTATTTAGAAATGTTAATAGAAAAAAAATTGGAGTACCTACAACCGCTAAAATACTACAAAGTAAATATAAAGATTTCAATATTGTATTTAACCCCTTTCACGGACGTACAGTGTAATTAATCACGAGCTGCACGTAATGCTAAACGTAAAATCCTTTAAGCAAATCCCGAAAATAGAAAATCCAGTGCATCAGCAGCGCTTAATAAATGTGAAGTATTTGCAATTGCCAGATTATATGACGAAAATGAACCACAAGGACTTCAAAAGAAATTATATCACATTTTGGCCTTTTTGTCACATTTGGAGGAACAACGACTAAAAAGGCATAATAGGCAAGGTGTAGGTAAGGTCTCCACTGAGAATGAAGATAATGCTCTGTTTAATTTATCTATCAGTGTTATGTTTAATTTATCTATCAGAATCCTTTCGAACCCGCTGTGAAAGCTCGAGACATTATTTCCAGGGTCTGCCAGAACAGCACGAAGACGACTAAAACAATCTGGCCTTATGAACTGTGCTGCTGCTCACAAAGTATTCTTATCTGACGAGCATAAACAAAGGCGAGAGTTCAGTTTGCAAATGAATTATTGTATCAAGATAATGAATTTTGGAGCAACGTAGTGTTCTCAGACGAGAAGAAATTCCATTCTTCTAATAGTAGTAGGCTACCTGTTTATCAACCCAGGAATTTAAGATTCGACAAGAATTATACATTGTTTACTACCAATATTCTATTCTATCTATCTATTCTCCTCGTCATATTTTGAGTGACGTTTTTAAATTTGTTTTAAATGACAGATATATTTGACATTTACGGCGACTGATTTAAAGTCTAAATTACACTATACAATTTTGTCGTTCACATTTGGGTGGCCGCAACTGTACTCGATATCAAGCTAGCATCAATGTTCTATCAAGCAAAGCACGTGCTTACTAAAAGATAGTGAATTTTAATGAAGTTACTTATATTATAGATGTATTAAACCAAAGTAAACGGTGTAGTGCATTCGAAAAGCGTGATTTGGCGTAAGTTCCGGTAAAACCAGAAGTTGAGGCACGTCAATCTTAGACTAAATAATGGTATATATTCTGGTCATTCATTTCCAGCAGTTATTATATCAATACCTGCAGTACGCTTTAAGAGATCATTGATACAGTATCGAGGGATACGCTAGTATTTGGCGTATAATTTGAAGTATTGCCAGAGGAACTTATTGATCAGAATCAGTTAAACTACAACATATCAAAAACTCATCAAATTTGACCGGCCACCAATTTACCAGTAAATCGTCCTTTTCCATTTGAATGAAGAAAACAATCAAGATGGAATTCCAACAGGGAGAATTAAAAACAATTCAGTGTTTTCAAAGACGACACAAGGTGGGTCTAAAAAATTAACAAGACATCAAATGGATAACAAGAAATGACGCGGATAAAAGTATTTTCCCAACTACATTGTTAAAAGTACATACTAATAAAAAAAACAAAAATATAACACCTGAACGCCTTTTTTAACTTCAAATCCCTACTGGAAAAACAAGTTCTAAAGGTTGGTATACAATATTCTACTGGAAATTAATACGATATCTACTTAAACCAAAAATTCTGCAGCTATAATTGGACTGGCCATCATAAATAATAAAATTATCGATCAATCAAATCGGGCCAGTACAGTTTCCTATTTAGCCAAAGCAGAGCTAAGTGGCCAACGAATAATAAAGATAACCGGATCCGCATTATCATCATCACTGTACCTCCAAATCGAACCGTAACATCACGAAAATCTTGTTAGTAACTTAAGAACCTCAAATAAAAAAGGTCAAAACGAATACTCGAAATGGTGGAAACTAGAGAAGAGAATATTGAAATCCGTACACCAAACCAAACAATTTACAACAACTGTGTTTTGATAACAGTTCCTCCTAATAAGTGTATAAATAAAGATAATTATTGTTGTTGCTCGTTCATATATTTCGCCGTTAATTTATGTTGCCGAAACGTACGAACCGATATGTACAATTATACATATTAACATATATTTTAGTCTTCTGTGACAATAGCTGATATACAGTTCAGTATTACGAACGTGTATGAATAATTATTCCCAAAACCACTAGGCAATACATAACATAACTAATTATTAATTTAACCGACTTTACCATTATCATATTCAGTATTTAACGGAACCGATATTTACACAAAGCCAATTAGCTGTACAGCAAAAATAAACCAAACGTTCAGTTATAATATTCAGAAAAGTAACAATAGAGCGCTTAGCGGTGACGTCACACTGACGTTCGATATTTTAATTTACATTCTCTGGCTACTTTCCAGTGATGGACATATTATTATATATGTTATTATAAATATTGAGGTATTTCATCATTTATTTTGAGAAACTGGAGAAACCACCAAATATTGTTTATATAATTTTTATATATTTACACTTTTAATTCCTGAAAATATCATAACATTAGTGATCAAGTGTTAATGTGTAGTGTTAATGTTATCCAACAAGCTGCATGGGATAATACTCCAGATATTACTCCAAGAATTAAAGGTAACAACTACCCCAAAGAAATCAGAGCTCTTATTTCCGAGAAAAGAAGGCTCAGAAGAATCTGGCATCAATCTAGATCACCAGCCGATAAAACCATATTAAATAATGCCACACAACAACTCAAAAGAGAGATTAAAAAAATCAAAGATAAGTCTATTACTGACTACCTAAGTGAACTGTCAACTGACTATTCACTTTGGAGAGCTACCAAGAGACTAAAGAGACCAATACAGCAGAACCCACCAATTAAAAATACAGATGGTACGTGGGCAAAAAGTAATATGCAAAAAGCCAACAGGTACGCTGAATATCTTGAAGAGACTCTCCAGCCGAATGAGGGAGAAAACACTATTGACTGGGATAATCTTATCCAGGAAGAAGGTGCAATCAGACCCGCTACCCCGAAAGAAATAGCAAAAGAAATTAAAGAAAACATTAACCCGAAAAAAGCCCCAGGATTTGACCTAATTACGGGGGAAATTCTAAAACATCTCCCACGTAAAGCCATTCTAAAACTTACCTATATTATTAATGCATCTTTTAGATTAAAATATGTACCGAAGACATGGAAAGTAGCAGAAATGATAATGATCCTGAAACCCGGAAAACCACCAAATGAAGCTTCGTCCTACAGGCCAATCTCCTTGCTCCCTGTAATATCAAAACTGTTCGAAAGAATATTTCTTAAAAGATTAAAACCAATCATTGAAGACAAACACATAATTCCAGACCATCAGTTTGGATTCAGAGAGAGTCATTCAACTATAGATCAGGTCCATAGGATCACAGATGTAATTGAAAAGTCGCTGGAGGAAAGAAAAGTTTGTTCTACCGTCTTTCTTGATGTAGCACAGGCTTTTAATAAAGTATGGCATGAGGGACTGCAGTATAAATTAAGCAAGCTCCTGCCTAATCAGTTCTCACAATTAAAGAAGTCTTATATTTCAGATAGAACTTTTAGAATTAAGCAGGAAGACGCTTATTCTGAACTTAAAGAAATCAAGGCGGGAGTACCACAAGGGAGTGTATTAGGGCCAGTCCTTTATCTACTATACACCAGTGATATTCCTGAATTAGAATATGACACGATAGTCACCTTTGCTGATGACACTGCTATAATGGCTGTGGGAAAGGATCACCAAGAAGCGGCAATAAATCTGCAAAAATCAGTTAACAAAATCAACACCTGGACTAAGCAATGGAGAATTAAACTAAATGAGAGTAAATCTGCCCATGTTAATTTCACTAACAAGGGAGACCGACATATCCCTGTTAGCATAAACAATATCCAAGTACCATATGCTGATACAGCAAAATATTTGGGTATAACACTGAACGCTAAGCTACGCTGGAGAGCACATGTCAAAAAGAAAAAGGAAGAATTAGATATCAGATTTAAAAAAATGTATTGGCTGCTTGGACGAAATTCAACACTGTCAATATATAACAAAGTACTTTTGTACAAACAAATTCTCAAGCCCGTATGGACATATGGCATCCAGCTGTGGGGTTGTGCCAGTAAGAGCAATCTAGATATAATCCAGCGATTCCAAAACAAAGTGTTAAGGAGCATTGTTAATGCCCCCTGGTATTGCAGAAATAGTGACCTCCATAGGGACATGGGAATGGACACCGTTATCCAGACCATCAGCGAATTCGCCAAAAGTCACGAACAGCGACTTCATCGTCACGTCAATGTCGAAGTCATCCAACTCCTCGACAATACAAACCAGATTCGAAGGCTCAGGAGGATCAAACCCTTCGAGCTAATATAATTTTGTGTTAGTGCAAAAGCAGAGAACAGTGCCTGTGTACACATTAATATTAGTGTAATTAAGTATTAGAAAAATATAAGGAACACTAGTGAGTAAGTCCTTAGATATAAGTTTTGTAGCAGTAGTAAATTAGGTTAGAAAAATATTACTCATTCATCTAAGTTCAGATCAGATTGTAATTATAGTAAATGCCATTGGTGTTTGTATACAACAAAAAAAAAAATTAGTGATCAAGATATTTGGATAGAACATTTGGTTCTCTGCAAAAAATTGTATTATGTGTACAAGATAAAAATGCATAGTTTTTGAGTAGCAGTTAAAAGACTTAAAATTTATCTCGCTCTCAAAAGTCTAAATCTAATAGCATTTTATGATCAACATTTTTAAGGTACTATTGAACATATAAACTATAAAATACCTTAAACAAATTAGTTCCGTATTCAATTACATAATCAATAATCAAATGCACTAATGATGTAGTCCAGAGGTCTGTTAGTTTTACTTGGATAACTAACCAGTCCAGTAAAATTAGATCCATGAAAATTGTTTTTAGGAATTAATTTCCATTAAGCTGTAAATCGTTTTAATACCTTCATTTGGTCAGGAATGCGTGTAATCTGAGTTTGCACCATCCCATAAGGCATAATTTTTGGGAGCTAAGGAAACGCGAAATGTTTGCACTTTATTTCAGTTTTTACTTGTATAGCTGGAAAACGGTGCGTCGCGCGACGCGCGTCGGAATATGACCCCATGACAGCTCTTGAATATGCGTGTCCCGTCAGCATCTTCTCTGAATACTGTCTTGCATAAATGGTGCTAAGGACTCCTACCGTCCATTACGTATCCAATAACGCCCATAAAAACATCAGTAGGTGGAAGCCACCTATAGGCGCACGATCACTGATGATAATGGAGATTCAGAATTTTAGGAAGCCACTATCTCTCTGGCTTTGTAAGACAGAGGCTGGTCAAATGACACAAAGCAGCATTTTTGTTTATCGCCTCTCCCTTGAACAATTGAATCAAGGAGAACAGAGTAGATAGTGACAGGGTTTCCTGGACGCGCATTGAGGAATTGTGGGCACAGAATGAATAAATCTCCATGAATCCGTTCTACCCTGGGACACTCGAAATATGAACAAGAAAACCCAAGACTTGATAACACCTCCAGGAGACCTCTTGATCCGTACTTCTTCTGAAGCGTTGCACCAAGTCTTACGAGCAGTGGGGACAGGAAAGAACGCGGTCTCGCAACATTAATTATTTATTGCATGAGCGATAGCACAGATTTTCGTTTTTTGTCCGAGTAAGGGGGTTTTTCCCTTTTTGGGGTTTATAATTGACCCCACAAATACCTTAAGGCTGAAATGTCATTCTCAACGTCCTTTAGAAATTCGTCCACTTTGGAGTAAGTTTCACTAAATCACCAAATCAACCGATCTG
>CAXKVY010002617.1:0-30659 GCA_964058915.1 Tetropium fuscum
TACATATTTGGATTAGTAAAACAAAAAGGGTACATTTAAGGAATCAGAGCCAGATATAGAACCATAATATATTACGTTATAGTATAACAAGTAAAAGTATTAAATACAAAATATTTTATCAGAAATACTTTATTGTGAATTCTTCTTAGAAATTTGTACTGTTCACAGAACAACATTGTGTCATTTATTACTTTCTTCAGTGAAAATATCTGACAAATAACAGCGATGATTACTTTTCCTTCCCCTATTTCTCCTGCGATCCTTTGATGTCCACAGAAATTAATTGTTGTGACTCCGTTTAACCATTGCTATCATTCATATGAGATAGGTACTTAATTCATACTAGAAATTAGATCTGCTCATAGATAGAATAAATTGGATTTTTCATTTGCACCTGATCGTTTTCTACTAATTTCGCACATTAATTTCTACATTTATTTTAAATTTAAAAAATGTTTAAATACCTACCTACCTTCAAAATATTCTAGTAAGTTCTCCATAGTTCTTAATTTTGTTCTTCTATTAAACAATATATCACTTATACTGATTTATAAGAACTGTTCATCAGAATGTCCATCATTTATATCTATTTCGTTTAGCTGTATTTAATATAACTTGTATGCTATTTTAATTATGATTGTATGTGTTTAATAACAAAAATCCCGTACTTTTTCGTAGATGGTTCAGCTGCGGTATTTATTCTAATGATAAACATGGCATGAGAATTCGCTAAAACATCATGCAATCCATTAACACTTCGACATATGCAGCTTTATAATAACAAGGGTAGCTCCCTCTACAGTACAACCCCGCATTTATATTAAGCCTACACAAAAAATAACGAGCGGAACAAACAGCACTTCCACGTTTTACAAGTTAGCTAAATGATAATTCCATTACAAAACCACCAAACAGCAGTTCTCAAACACTAAAGATTTTATTTTTATTTAAACTTGTATATTTTCAATCACGTTTATAATATGGCCAATTTTCTGTCTGTTGAAATTGGTGTAGGGATTTGAAAAATTCACTATTGCCTAATAGGACGATTAAATTAAATCCAAAAAAAAAGTATTTTGGGGAATTCATTTCCAGTAGGCAGGAAATCGTGTTAGTACCTTCATTTAATCCTAAATGAGTGTAATCTGAGTTTGCACCATTCCAGGAGATGAGCATAATTTTGGGAGCCAAAAACCAATTTTTTGCACTTTTTATCAGTTTTTGCTTGTAATTCTAAAACGGTGCGTCAGACAGAAAATGTCATCCCATTCAATAATATAGCGGATTGGAAGAGTTAATTCAAAAAATTAACATCTAAAACTTCAAATTAAGTTCAGTGGTAGGTATAGATGAAATCAAAAGTTAAAAACCGGAAAAATTTCTCATTTCGGTGCATAATTGCATTTTGCGACTTTCCAAGACCACAAATCTTCGAAACAGATACTCCTATTGAAAAATTCACAGACCTTGCATCCTACACAAGTGTCTTAGACGTATTGAAAATGCCAGATATGACTTTTTGTTTACTATAATACAGTACTTGATTAGTTACACAGTTGTTATGTGTGAAAATAACAATTTTTATCGGTTTGTGGTGATGGCTGGTAGAAGTTTAGGATGATGATATACTGAAAATGAAGCATTTAGCATTTATTATGCCCAATTGAAATATTCACTAGGAGAAAACCTCAGGCAAAACTTGCGAAACTTATTTTCAAGAGGAGATGGCAAGAATGCAAGAATGGTTCTCGCGCAATAATAAAGACTGTTTTATGGTTGCACGTGTGATCGCCCTCAAAATCGACTAGCGTCCGATATTGATGATTACATGATTCGGTTTTTTAAATTTGTTACATTGTATATTCAAGTAATGGTTGTAAAATGACTTTAGTATGTGCTGACTAAGTAATATTGGTTGTGGTTGGCGCCGATTGCGAAACGTACATTACGAAAAGAGATGAGAGTCAGTCACTCTGTCATTCGCCATTGACATTGTACAATATGTATTGTAAAAATGGAGATAAAAGATTTGTTTCAAGTAAACCAAAACTAACAAAAAGAAAATATTTAATTTAGAAATAATTAAAATGATTACGGAGCTCCTGCAATCCTTTCAGTTCCACCGCTCATAACCTTCATCAATATCAGTTAATATAAACACATCGACTATATATAAGGCATTTCTTTTGTATACTAAGACAATAATACCACCTATTTTTCTTTTGTTGTATATGACGGTAGATAAAAACGTGTCGCCAAATAATTATGTTTTTAAAAGTTCAAAATTTTGCACACAAATATGTTTCCAATATTAGTGGGACCGTTTTCGAGATCACAAAAAGAGGTAAGCCTTTTTGAAGGCAAGTTTTGCCTGCACTTCTCTCATAGTGCATCTATTTTATTTGGCCATAACAATAAATGCCTAACTTGGTAATATAGTTAACCTCCAATGTGTCCATCAAGGTCTTAGAAATCAAAAATACGCTTTAAATAAAACCATATTTTATTTCAGTTATTACTATGGGACAGTTAGATCCAAATATTTTTTTATGGCTAGTTATACTCTCAGAATCATTCAGCCAACTTAAGTGCTGGCCATGCCCTTTTTTACCGGCCCCCGTTTTTGGCCGGCCCGCGGGTAGCATATTATTTTTTTTATTATTATTTTTACTTATGCATGTTTGAAACATAAACAATCTAATGAATAGGCCATTGTTCTATTTTTAAACCGAACTATCGAAAACACAGCAAATTGTGACCTCTCGGTAGTCCTTTCTGTCTGGACAGAAAAGCATATCACATGTCACGAACGGTTTGTTAAAGATGGCCCCTATTTTTCCCATTTCCAATACTAAAAATCCCTACAATAAAAGTTATAGAAAATAAAATTTGACGTTATACAGACATAACTTTTATTTAACGTAACTTTTATTCTATGGGTTTTTTCAATAGGAATATATGTTTCAAAGACGTGTGGTCCTGGATATTGGCAAAAGTTTGCACCGAAATGAGAAATGAGGTTTTTAACTTTTGATTTTGGCTATACCACTGAACCGATTTTGAAGTTAAATGGGATGATATTTTCCGTCTGACGTACCGTTACCAGCTCTAAGCAAAAACTCAAAAAAAAAGTGGAAATATTTCGCGATTTTTCGCTCCCAAAAGTTATGCAGACAGCCTGGGATGCTGCAAACTCAGATTACATGCATTTTGAACCAAATGAAGTTATTAAAACGATTTCCAGGTTACTAGAAATTAAATCCTCTATAAATTATAATTTGACTGGCCTATAAAGTGACCGACAGGGACAGTTTACGAAAATTAATACCGGCTGGTCCATAGAAAACGCGTCACTGTTTAGAGGTTCAGTATTTTCTGTTCAAACTCATCTCTATTATATTCTCTGTTCTCTGTTCAACGCGATGTACTTAAGTATTCATAGGCTTGTTAGATTAGTTTCTCCAGTTCCGCCGACTTTTTCCATTATCCACACAATGATAACATTTTCAATAAAAATTGCGCCACATCTCGCAGATCAATAAGAACTCAATATTTCTTGTTGAAAATATGCCTGAATTTGTGAAGGGCAACTGAATGACTGCCAAAGTCTTTTTAGTTCTTTTCCACTACATTACTCAGGACTTCAGGAAGTCGAGAACTTTTTGAAAACAAAGAACTTGGAAAAATGAGAAAGAATAAAATGGGTATCTACAGCAATTTGGCAAAATGTCATCAGAATTCTTCAATTTAAACCAAGGTATGTTCAGCTTTGAAAATGGTGGCCCACTCGCGGATAATTTCAAATAGCCGCTAAAATAGTGGAAATTTTACGCGAAAATACAAAAAAAAAATACTGATTTGCAAGAAATGGTGCAAGAAAAGCGTTTCAATGTTTAAAAGTTGATTTCACCCCCGACCTGTAACCCCTGATGATGACCTGCGATTTTTTTATTATGGCTGCCAAAAACGACCTATATGGTATATAAAAATTCAGCTCATCTGATGCAGATTCCAGGTAGGTCAATTTTCATCTATGACTACTGTACCTACCAAAATAAAAATGTGTTGTTCTGAACCCTTAAGTAAAATGAACCTTTCCGACGTAGCTCATAAGATTCATTTTACTTAATGTTCTCCGAGCACTACCAGCCAGTAAACTTAACAGTATTGTGTTACCCCGAAAACGAATGCTCTGACGAAATCCTTCATTACGATAATATACGGAGTATATAACATATGATCAATGACAGTTTTATGACTGTCTACTACTAATACCGAAAAATTCATGCGTCCCTAGACATTTTGGTGTTCACTGGGTTAATCTCTATCTCGTCGCGGTGCCGGAGAGAAAATTCAACATGCGGATTACGTTATAACAATTAGTTAAATCAGGTTTAATCTTGCGTGTTGCTAAATATGAATGTGTTTTGTACTTTTTGACGGTGAAATCGGGAGTTAGAGAGTATTTTTTTTATTGCATATTATGTGAATAACAAACTGACTGTAGTCACTTACCATTTATTCTCAGCTGGCATATCATTATCAAGACTTTTTACAATATTGGCAATGATGACGCGTCATTTGACTATCTAATTTTTAGAAATTAAGTAGGTATTTATGGAGAATTTGCACATTTTTTGAAAGTAGGCAAAATGTAGAGATTATGAAGCACTGATGCAAATGATGTTTAAAAAATTAACTTGATGCCTTTATAATTGTAGGAATTAATTATTTAAAATTGCGTGTGACCTCGCCCACACGTATCGTGAGCTCCACTCTGAAGTGACGACACAAAGCGAACAGCGGGCCGGGCTTTTACAGTGTCAAAGTCTATAGTGCAGACTTTGACAGCGTTGTTGTTATTCTTTTGTGATACACATGGATGTGCTTTGTATAATATACAGATATTTAATATTTTGCCGGTGTTTTATAAACGAATACCAGTAAATGATGGAAGAAGGAACTTCCGCTGGAAGTAGGGCGACTAAAAACAGAAAATTTAAGTTGTGTGGTACCCATATGCAAAAACACTGCGCGATAAACCCCAAAACATTTTTCTTTCACTACCACAAGGTCAGGACATTCGACGGAAATGGTGTAAAACAATGAAGAGAAGATGGCCCATTGTCTAGTATTTCGGGGTCTAAGATCATTTCAACGTATAGGCCAGTCAAGTAGTACAGTAGAAATCGTTAAAATCGCCAACTAGCGGCTAGCTCTGATTTTCTAATGTTATTAGGACCACTACCAGTAGTGTATATTCCAGTTTGCAACTTTGAAAGACCTGTGACAACTTCGTAGTACTCGAAAAACCGCGAAATTTTCGAATTTTTTTCGATTTTTTCACCAACTTCTAAACAATGCGTTTGTTCATAAAGCATTTTTACGCAATTTAAAGTATATTAAATTTGCTACAATTTGATACTAGAACCAGCTCTGTAGGTAAAATAGGTATCAAGATGCAGCCCACTAATATTGAAATTTTATGATTTGGTCAACTTTCGTTCAAAATTTTATGGGTAAAGTCATAGGGGAAGATATAGAAGAATGTAATTAGCTTCAATTCAAGCACAGAGTGACGTCCGTAGGTCTGATATTTTCCTCACAATGCCTAAAAATCCAACAAAATTTCAAGTATAACGTACTTACATTTTAATTTCTTCACGCACTGCAAATCTACTTTATTTCATATTTAGACAAATTTTTACTATAATGCGAACCTATACAGATTATACATATAACCTGCAATATGGCGCAGTCACACAAATAACAAGTTATTTAAATTTCTTCACCTACTGCAAATTTACGTTATTTCCTATCTGCGGAGTTTTGGATATTTTATTTATTTTTTTGTGCCCACCCTCTGAAAATACCCGCGAGCCGCGAGACTGTATGTCACTATATATCATATATAAACATGATATACATAATACATCAGTAAATAAAAATGTTGAATTACATTGTAAAAATATTATTATTAGGCTTCTTTGGAAAAAACCTGCACTTTTTTGGGAAAAACTGCAGACCTACGGATGTCGTTCTATGCTTAAATGAAAGCTAATTCCATTCGCTATATCTTCCCTATGACTTTACTCGTAACATTTTCGGGGACGAAAGTTTACCAAATCTTAAATTTTGCCAATTTTTGGAGGGATATTGGTAAATATTGCACTGGTTCAAGTTCTGGTCTCAAATTGTAACAAATTTAATCTACTTTAAAATACGTAATAAAATGTTTTATGAACAAACGCATAGTTTAGAAGATTTAGTGAAAAAAAACGAAAAAGGTGCAAAAATTCGCGCTTTCAAAAATTTTCTAGTGCTAAAAAGTTAGCACAGATCTTTCGAAGCTGCAAACTTGGATATACACTACTGGTAGTGGTCCTAACAACAGATTAAAAAATCAGAACTAGCCATTAGTTTGCGATTTTACTATATGACTGGCCTGGTAAGTAACACAAAATATTTATATTATTTTGCTGGTACCTATATCAAAGTAGTAAATGAATCAATCTTCACATGGGACCGATTTTACACACACGTTATACTTCCCCTCCCAGTGCAAACGATGCCTTCTCTTTTCACCTGAACCTGAACCCAATGGCATTACCGCCATAATTTTCCCGAGGTAATCTGAAAGTTCGGTGCTTAATAACATGCATAAAGTCTAAAATACTCTGCCAATTCATGGGCACTCATTTACCGCATACCACAGCTGTGTGTAATCTACCCCTTCCCCTTCTACTTTCGCCATTTATCAATCCTCCAACATGTTATTTACTGTTGTTAATTACTGTTGTTAATATACAGGGACATCGGGGTAGTATAACTTTTCTTACAGCAAGCTAAAATCGTCACTATAAAGGCGCTTTCATTCAACAAGTGATGTTTCGATAGAATACTAATAACTAATCAATTTTAACACAAAACCCATCAAAATAATACATTAAATTAAAGAATAATTGTATGACTTCTATTTCAAGAATTATTGTTGACCCCACTTTACCACAAAACATTCGATGGTATTAGGCAATTTAGGCATCCAATGAAGGCCAATGATGCCGATGTGACGCGGCCCAGGAACGTGTAAAATGGATCCGTAATATTTGAATGGGAAACATTCTTATTCTGTATCACATTCACCATCCAATTGTTTTACGATATGCCGAAAGGTATATAGTGTGATCAATATTTTGTTATACAACATGATATTGTAATAATGTGACGGGCGATGTATATAAAATTATTTGTTTTTCCTTAAATTCCTGGAAATCGGTTATACTTGACAACGTTGTTAAAGATGCGGTAGCAGGTGTGAAGGGCTCGATATAATGAGGATTTTTTGCTCGGGTTTTTATGTTCATATTTCGATGTTACAAACTATACTTTCTATCATCTAGATTAAATTTTCTTTCGTTATATACCTCACACAATATTTTAAATTTTTTACCTCTTTTGACTGTCGTATTAGCGTTCTTTACAAATTGTATATTTATTTTTTAAATTCTAACTAAATTACCTTCCATTTCATGGACCAGAAGATACACTTTCCAAAAAAATTTTATTTTTTATCAAATATACAACCGGATTCATATACGAACTGTAAACAAGCTTATACGACATCAACAGAGATCTAAATAGTGCGGTGGTATTTATTTTAATACCTACGTACCCAAATGTAATAATAGATGTTTTAATTCTTATTTCGAAACCAACAAAGTCGGGATTTTGTCCGATAAAGTTCAGCAACATGCAAGAGTCAATTTTTATGAAATTGTCACTCTGTGCTTATAGAAACCTCGACTCCATTGTTCCAGCTCTAATACAAAACAACGAGAGTAACAAACGAATGAAACATGCAACGTCAATCCATTGGCACTTGCCCTTAACTACAAGCTACAAATAACAGGAAGACTCGTTCGCGTGATGACGTCACGAGAGCGGTACGCCCCGTTTTCGATCATGTGGCGACGTGGGCGTATTAGCGCGATTAAAACAATCAATTATCTAGTTTATTTTTGGGCATTTTAAAAAAATATTATTGCAAATAACTTTCAAATATTGGATAAAATACGTTTATGATGTTTCAAGTCATTTAAAAATATATGAAAATTGTCCCTTTTCTGTATTAAAAGTTAATTATCGTTGGCTAAACTGCTAAATGGCTAAAAACATTGGCTAAACGTCGTAAGTCTAAAAAGATTATATTTTAGAAAATATCGTCACGTTTTAGCAAATAAATAAATGTTTAAACTCCAAAATATCAATCATGAAATAATTAATATGAAATCACAATTTTGTTTTAAATGTGATTCAGATTTAACAATTCACAAAAATTATAGTAGATACATGCCAATCAGTGTGTTTTTGAGGCTCAATTTCACAAGTATGCTTTATCCATATGTGTGAGGTTATGCCGTTTACCTATATTTATGTAGGTACTATTTGTTGTCCTTAAATGTAGATTTTGCCTGTTTTATAAGGTACTAACAATAGTAAGCAGGTACAATGGATTCTCATTCAATCACTGTTTAGTGATTTATTCGATGATTATTTTGATGAGGTCGATAAACGAAAATACCTTTCGATACCTTCTCAATAATTGGTCAGAATAAAATCGCCTGCATCTAGAACATATAATTTATGAGTACCATGTCTGTACAATGGCCTTCACTGTTACTGAATCTGACTTCCCTTGATTTTTCTTGTGGGTTACCTATTTAACAAAGGTTTATAATTATAAGCACACAGGTATGTTAATATTTAAAACCTTAACTGGGGGACGCCCAATAGGTAGTTTCCTATTTATGCAAGAGAGTACAAGATAATACTTCATGAATTGCAAATATTGAGTGAGCATGTGCTTTGGTAATGACCAGTGATGAGTCCCAATATGAACCTAATTGGACACTTTTAGTACTGACTAGGAAGATATCAGGGAGGTTAAACGTACCAAGTTATTTGAAGTCTGGCCCGAAGAGGCTCTTATTAAGGAACCTCAGAGCGCAAAACAATATTGGGAACCACATTCAAATCATGCACTACTTCTTGAAACAGATGGACTGTTGAGGTTGGAAAACTGACACACCATAATATGCTGACCGCCGTATATATAAGTCGTTGCCCAGTCATGGACGGAACGAAAATATTCTTCTAATTATATAATTTAACAATATGACGCATGTTCTCTTCAATATTTTTTTTATAATTCACTCACAATAATTCTTTATAATTCAGGAATATTTATATAATATAATATAATATAAATGATTAATGATGAAAGCACTCGAAGGTTTAACTAAGGACCAACAACAAAATTGTTTAAAATTATGTTTTTTAAACTGAAACTTTACTAGCAACTATAAATACAGTTTAAAAATGGAAAAATACCCATATTAAACAAATTAATTATCTACTATAATCTACTATAATAATAGAAAATTATCACTGGGTATTAGAAGAAAATAATTAATTCTCTGCCTTTGGAAATATATAAATAAAACAAAGCTACATATCAATGCGTACCTACTCTTTAATATAACCTACGAGACTGTTTTAATAAGACTGTTTTAATAATCACACGTTGTGATTAATTTCTTGTTAATTGAATAATTTGAAAAAGACATCTAGAAAAGATTATTAATTTACCGAAAATACAATAGATATGGCAACATGTGTCATAATACCAATTATTGTTACAGAAAGCCCTCATCACCATTTGATACCCCTTGTGTATCCAACCTCAAATAAGTTGAGAGAGCTTGAAATTGGTGCTATGTAAGAACATTTGTTGTGAAATATTCGTGGTATCGTACCACGCAGGTTGGAAATCCTTATATATATTGGTGGATGCGCTAGGTACACATTAGAAAGAAAGCATATTATTTATTAAAACATATTAATTCAATAAACGTTATATCTATTGGAGTTCATTTTGATTTTTATCATAGTTATCATATGAGTTGTTGCTAATGTATGTTTGCTTTTTGTTTTTATCTTTCAATTGTTAATTTCTCGTCGAATAAAATGTTTACATGGGATTTTCACCAACATAACACAATTTCTAAAAATACTAAGTATTATAAAACTTAAATACATGATCCTTAAATTAATTCATGGTCATGGTGATAATTATTTTGGGTAGTTTAAATCATGGACGTCTTCGTAAGGAAATAATTAATAGGGTATATGTTCGATCTCGATCTCTCCATATTTTATTATTATTTTGTACAATGTTTTTACAATATACAATGTAATTAGTTAACAAATATTTTGCATTTTTATTTTATTGGTAACTCATAAGCATATTTTATAAAACCGCAATCCATTATACGACCATGTAACGTTTCCAATATTGAATTGAGCGGAACTGAAGCTTTGGTCATACCTGCTTTGCTCCTTTTTATCGATCAGACTCCTTCTGAGGTATGGTCTCCCCCATCCCGGCTTACCACGTCAAAGTCGAGACTGATTTAGTTTTGTTTAAAGTGGAATATTCATGATTCATACTTTTCGTATCCCGGCAAATCACATCAAAGCCAAGGCAAGACGTTTCCTCCTCGTGCACAATCCAAAAGTCGCTTTGAAGTTTATAGGGTTTCTGCACGCCAGAATTTATTTTTTCAGATTTATTTAGGTGTTAATCGAACGTGTATTTAGATGGATATTGGCTCCATCCCGAGAATTCTTCCTTTTTAATAATCCAAATGACCTAACTTTATCTATGTGTGCTGTTAGTTTGTACTGAGATACCTATGTATTAAAATTATTTTAATTCCTAATTAAAAATATACGTCAAATAAATTTTGCTTATAATAATCTAAATGTTTTCCTAAATGTAAACTACTTTAAAACTACTACAAAAATCCTTCAACTGCCACAGTTTAATTAAATATATGCAAAGTTCCACAGATGCCTCTGAATTATCTTTATCACGCATGTCTAAGTCAATATTTATAATGAATAGTTAATACTTAAATCTAGTTTAAAACACATACGATCACACGACTGCACTGGCACTGTATACATGCTTCATACCCTTATCGCTGGAAACGCCAATCGAGTTGGACTCCTTAATACTACAGGAAGGATCTATGATAAAAAATGGGATCATCTTCGAAACAAACACGTTTAACATCTACAAAAACGTTTCTGCAGGTATGCATACTAGGCAAACTCGCTATATTGCGCAGAATACGTTTCCGTGAAATAAAAGCGGTACGTAATAAGGTGAAATCACCCTAGAAACGGACACCATACCGTAGTCGTGACTCTACCCGTGCATAATAAAGGTTTATTACCTGCTGTTTTGTTAAAATCTCTTTCATATTTTTAAAGAAAAAATTTATTGAGTTCGGTATAGAAACCAAGTTACTGCAGTGGACTTTCCAATTCAGACATTTGTCTAAATGAATTCCTAAAAAATATTGATTGCTATTATGTCACACTTTTTCTATCTATTATGAAATAATTTTTATGTTTTACTAGCATTAAAATAGTTCTGATTAAACCAGTTGCATAGATTTTCTAAAGTTTTGTAGATATCATTATTCAGGGTGTTATTCAGACGATTTATTTGAAATACTTAAAGACAAATCGTCAGCGTACATGGTAAAGGAAGTTTTGCCTAACGCTAACCCAAGTGAGTTAATATATAAAATGAAAAGTACAGAAGTGTACAAGAGTTAGAATTTATCTTTTTCACAGAATTTTGAAACTAATATATTATATGGAAACATATTGCTTAAGCAATTTAAGGAAGGAACGTAGCCAGTTCAATGGAGGACCCCGTATGCCGTAATCATAAAGTTTGTCAAGCAACATATTATGATTTACGCAGTCAAATGCACTACTAAGGTAAAAAAAAAGCCCCAACAGGGCATTCGCCTGCATCAATAAATCTAATGACTACTAAAAAAAAGAAAACGTCTCAGTAACGGTAGACTTTCCAGAACGAACACACATGCTGATTTGATAAAATGTTAATAATGTCAATCGATCTAAAAACGCATGCTCGAAAACTTTTGAGAAGCCAAAAGGGACAGTAACCGGTCTAATTTTCCAAAGACCTCGACGTCTTTTTTTTAATTATTACCACTTTTCCTTCCTTTAAAAAGTCGGAAAAAGTACTATTTAAAAAAGATGAATTCACTAGATATGTTATTGGTACTATTATTGATTTTATTACATGTGTGATTTATTACATCTTCAGTTAAAGGTTTGAGAAACATACTATGATTTATTTTTATGTTTGGTATTACATTGGCAGGAGTAGGGATTTTCTCAATAATTCTCTCTGGAGCATCAATAAAAAAGAATTAAAATTTGAGGCAACTTGCACGGGATTTTATATTATTCTCTGAATATTTTTTATGGTTTATATTATTTTTGATTTTCTGTTTATTAGAAATTTCTCCTATAACTTTCCAAGCTGCACGTGCTGGATTCTCAAAACTAAATATTTTATTTTGATAGTTTTGTTTGTTTCTTTAATTAAAGCTGTATGTCTATTTCTGCTATTTTATAACCAGAAATCATATCGGGAAAAATTGTCTTTAATTGAAAAAGTCCTTTGAGCTCTGCGCTAGATTGTTTAATTGAATCCTTCACCATTTTTTCCCTTGATTAGTTACATTATGCCAACGTTCAGGGAAGATTACGTTAAAATTATACAGAAATATATCGTCAAAATAATTAAATCTTTTATTTATGTTAGACCGTACAAATATTGCCAATTTGCGTTATTTAAAAGGTTTTCAAATTGTGTTACATCATTTTTATTAAAGTTTCTCTGGATATAACTTTTATTAAGAACAGAGCCATAATGATCTAGTTCTAATGATACCGTTCTATAGTCCGAAATGACGTTATCAAGTACACAACACACTCCTTTATTATCAAAATTTATAAAAATATTATCAATTATAGTCTATGTAGTGTCTGTTACTCGCAGTGGTAGGCCACCCTACCACTGATTTGAGATTAAAACAAGATAAAATTGTACACATTAAAATCATTTAACATTTAAAATCAGTATTATTGTGGTGATGATTTTGTGGGATCACCAGGTAGTGGGTAATCGCCACCCATGAGTGGGCTCATGCTCATTTGAAAAGTTAAGGTTATGTTTATAGATAGTCTATCTCTAACTCGTAAAGTAAATTATTCAAATGGCTCAACAGAAAGACCTATGGTAAATCGATAATGCCGCAAAGAAACCTGTAATCATATAATACCTGAGTTCTAATCACGAGTGTTAGAGCGCGCGCCTAGTGACCTTTTCATAATATCGTATAGCTAACTCACAGATACCAATTCATGTCACTAGCGAAAAGTAAACGTAACAGGTATTATCATCAGACTCAGTACTCGGTTATTAGACGCTTGTGGTCATCTTCCAGGTTATCAATCAGGTTGTTGTCTTCTTCAACATTGTAGGCATAGGCAATCCATTCATAGGCGATACATGCAGCTTTTCAGCGGTAATGCCTGGATTCGGGGTACGACACAACTGCTGGTGGGCAGGCTTTCTCGGGAATTGGCGGCAACGGGAATGATATCTGATGGTGTCTGCTTAGTCCACACAATCGGTATCTTCGGCGAGGACATTCCGGTACTGCTGAACTTACCTCAGGCATCTGGTTTGTCGAAATCTGGTTTATCTGATTTCGGTTTTCGGTTTGAATGTTAGTTTTGCTTCTATGTTCTGAATTAATGTTTATATGTTTAATGCCAGCAGATTTAATGTCAACATAGAGACTAGAATGTACCTTGTAGAATTTTTTGTAAAATGTACTTTAGAGAATTTTGTAGAAATGTAAATTTCTTTTGCATGAAAAAAGCTTACCATAAATTGATCTAAAACCAAATAGGTACTTGTCTACGACCAAATACCTACCATCCACAGTTATCTTATTGTTCTTAAAATTTGATAAATTATGCACAGTTAGTAGATATTCACTTGAATTTCAATCCTGGCTAAACAATGAACTGAATATGCTAAACAAGGAAGTGATTTTACTATCCTACCCGCAAAATAATTCATCTTTGTAGGAGTTTCCGCGGTTATATCTCCCACAACAGGGTGGCCGTGGACTCTTGGGATTGAAGTGCTCCACAACAGAGTAACTCTGGACACAGCCTATAATATTATCAGGAGTTCGTATCCCCTACTCCTTATGGTAAAATACCAAGAAGGAGCTGGCGTAGGAGCTTTTATATATATATAGGGCCGCACAAAGAGCAGCTAATAGCATAGGTCTCTACTTCGACACCGAGCAGAATTTTATCCAAACACTGTTACCGAGTTGGACTCTGCTCGGTTGAAATCCCACGGGCCTCTGGAAATACATATCATCAGAAATAGTGGTTCTTATTAATGATAATAAATTTCTTTATTAAATATTGTATACTAATACATTTTTTTATAAAAATGCGAAGTCTAACACTCAATTAGCTACTCAACTCAACCTTATAAGAAAATATATATTTAAATTTAATATAAAATAATGAGATAATAACAAAATAAAAAAACAAAAGGCAAAATAATTTGTAATTAATTATTTAAAATCATAATTTCATTAATCAAGGAAAACATAATTTTATAGATAAAAGTACGCACTAGGCATACTTTTGTATGCCTAGTGCATACAAAAGTTAGTGCCTAGTATGCACTAGGCACTAATGCATAAATTGACAGAAATAAAAATTAATATGTATATAAATCAATAATGTTTTAAATACTATTCAGATAAAAACAAATAGAGAAATAAAACATACATTACAAAATTTTACATATACATATGTGGATACATATATTATGTATATGTATATGTAAACAAAATAATGTTTTAACTACTATTCAGATAAAAACAAATTGAGAAATAAAACATAGGATCAAGGAAATTATATAATGTTATATTATTGAATTATATACAAAAGATCGTCGAAATATGGATGAGCGATATCGAGGAAAAACTAATTTCATAGTAAACTGAAATTTGTTTTGCGAGTATTAATATCTTAAGATTAAATTTGTCGCGATGGTAAGGACGAGGGGATGTATTCAAAATTTTGTGAATGAAAACTGCTAAGTTATATTTGTAAAGATTTTGTTTATATTTTGAATTTTGATTTTTCAAAATGGAAACACATTACTATATAATAATTTTAAAGCTATGTAATCTTCTACTCTTGAAGGTAGAATAAGAAGGAGTATAAAACGCAAATAGATATAAAAAGCAAATATTAAAAGACTTGCATATATTATAAATAACCTATACCTACTAGATATAATAAAACATATAAAAAACATAACCTATACTAGATATATAATAACATATACTAGGTATATAGGTATTTTATATACCTAGACTAGGTATATAAAAAAAATCATATTATGGTTTCATTTTATATGATGGGGATATTAAATTAATTAAGTATCTTAATGTCTTGATCTTGACCAGTTTCGACTTGGTTCCGACTCCGAACCGATAATACCCCGTGACTAGTCGAATAATGAAACTACGGGCAAATGTCGAAATAGGAGCGAATATTCAAATAAGAGATATGTTAGATAAACTTGATGAAAATATGAAAATTTTATTATACCTACCGAAGAATGCTACAATCCTAAGATTACTTTTCACAAAAAAAAAAAAAAAATATATATATATATATATATATATATATATATATATATATATATATATATATATATATATATATATATATATATATATATATATATATATATATATATTATGAAAAGTAATCTTAGGATTGTAGCATTCTTCGGTAGGTATAATAAAATTTTCCTATATATATATTTTGTGAAAAGTATTCTTGGGTTTGTAGCATTTCATTACATAGAGAAATAAGTAAATAGACGAATAATAAGGAAGATACACTTACCAGTCCTATATCTCGACATACACGGAAACGAACCCTAAGTGGTTCAAAACAAATATGAATAGCAAAGCTAATATATATATATATATATATATATATATATATATATATATATATATATATATATATATATATATATATATATATATATATATAGCGTTTTTGGGGTAAGTGCGACTATGCCATAATTATTTAATTACAAAAGCATAACAGGAATCGCCCTCTAATGGGTCTTGAGATAAATCCCCGATACACAAATTAGTCCCTAGTAGAGATCTGTAATTTAATTATTAAAGATGTCACCATAAGACGGTGTAGTTTATAATAATCTTCTGTAATCTGAGGCATTTTAAACAGTCATATTGTCCTCATAGGCTTTCTTGGTAGCATATACGTGGTTCTTCAAGTGGTAATAATAATAAACACTTACCCCAAATAAAATTTGATCTGGGGTAAGTGCGGCTGTAACTCAGTTGTAACTTAGGAAAAGAAGTACCCATTTATTACATTGGACATAGACTAGTCTTATTTTAGTTTTTGTAATAGGTACCTACTTATATTTTAAAATATCATATTCTAGTTTTAATTGTGGTAGATTTGTGGTAAAATTGAAAATAAAAAGATTTTGTACACTCTACACATTTTGTACACTACCTATTACACTCTCAATACTTGATAGATTAATGTATTACAGTTGGAAATATATAGGATAAAAACAAAAATGTTCATGGCTTTTTACATTTCAATTATGAAATTTCTGGGTCGCAGTTACCCCATCTTACCTTGTATCCTTGTGTATCTTCCTTATTATTCGTCTATTTGCTTATTTCTCTCAAACCCAAGAACACTTTTCACAATATATATATATATATATATATATATATATATATATATATATATATATATATATATATATATATATATATATATATATATATATATATATATATATATATATATATATATATATATATATATACCTATATATAAATATATATATATATACCTATATATAAATATATATATATATACCTATATATAAATATATATATATACCTATATATAAATATATATATATATATATATATATATATATATATATATATATATATATATATATATATATATATATATATATATATATATATATATATATATATATAAATATACATATATATATATACCTATATATAAATATATATATATATACCTATATATATATATATATATATATATATATATATATATATATATATATATATATATATATATATATATATATTATTTATTTATATATATTTATAAGTTTGTAGACAAACTTTAACAGGGGATAGAACGCACGTTTTTAAAAAGAAAAGTGCCTATAAATATATGGCCGATCTAGCTTCCTAAGGAAGATACAAGGTGTTAAAGTTTCATTTTTTTTTACATTAATGTGTAATATTATCTGAACGGAATGATATATTCACTAAATATTTTACACATATCTTAACCTGCATAGGATCAACATGTTGTATTATTCCTGTCGAAAATACTATAGTGGATGATACTTTTTTCGGGTACTTCGGATATTCTGCATAATGGAACTTTTTTTTCGTACGCCAGTGACATTATCTGATACATATTTCTAAAATAACGGCCCCTTAGTAACAGTTTTGATCTCTTGTAATTTTGCTCTAACTACGACAGTTTTAGAGATATTGGCCGTTGTTTCTCTGACAGTGTAATGTCGTTATTATATTTTTTTTCTCGAATTTTCTTTATGACTTATAAACGAACGCTTAGATTTTTTCATGTTTGGGGGATAATGCCTATTAATTAAGGCGCATAAAACAAGCGGTAAGAATGTTCAAAAACTTGCACAGTGGCGGGGTGGAAGGGGTGCTCCACCCCTTTCGTAAACAGAACCATATTTATTAGGTAGGTTTAGGAAACCATATTTAGGTAGGTTTCGTTGAAAGAATTAAATATTTAGCCGATAATTATTATTGCTAATAAATAAATTACTTAATTTAGTACCACATCAAACACTAAAAATCAAAATAACTAGGAAACGCACAGGAATTTCGAAACAGAAGAAGGGACATTATTTTTGTTAAACTGTATGTAGATAATGAAAATAACAGTTTTTTTTAATAGTCTTTGGCGTAGAAGTTCTGTTTACGAAAGGGGTGGAGCACCCCTTCCACCCCGCCACTGTGCAAGTTTTTGAACATTCTTACCGCTTGTTTTATGCGCCTTAATTAATAGGCATTATCCCCCAAACATGAAAAAATCTAAGCGTTCGTTTATAAGTCATAAAGAAAATTCGAGAAAAAAAAATTATAATAACGACATTACACTGTCAGAGAAACAACGGCCAATATCTCGAAAACTGTCATAGTTAGAGCAAAATTACAAGAGATCAAAATTGTTACTAAGGGGTCGTTATTTTAGAAATATGTATCAGATAATGTCAGTGGTGTACGAAAAAAAAGTTCTATTATGCAGAATAGTCGAAGTACCCGAAAAAAGTAACATCCACTATAGTATTTTCGACAGGAACAATACAACATGTTGATCCTATGCAGGTTAAGATATGTGTAAAATATTTAGTGAATATATCATTCCGTTCAGAAAATATTACACATTAATGTAAAAAAAAATTAAATTTTAACACCCTGTATCTTCCTTAGGAAGCTAGATCGGCCATATCTTTATAGGCACTTTTCTTTTTAAAAACGTGCGTTCTATCCCCTGTTAAAGTGTGTCTACAAAAAACTGACTCACCCTGTATATATATATATATATATATATATATATATATATATATATATATATATATATATATATATATATATATATATATATATATATATATATATATATATATATATATATATATATATATTATATATATATATATATATATATATATATATATATATATATATATATATATATATATATATATATATATATATATATATATCTATATATATATATATATATATATATATATATATATATATATATATATATATATATATATATATATATATATATATATATATATATATATATATATATATCTATATATATATATATAACTACCAGTGCTATATCTGGTAAGTGTACCTATTTCTTCCTATTCGTCTATTTGCTAATTTCTCTATTTTATGTAATCAAATGCTACAAACCCAAGATTACTTTTCACAAAACAAATATGAATAGCAAACAATTTCAAATCTAATATATATATATATATATATATATATATATATATATATATATATATATATATATATATATATATATATATATATATATATATATATATATATATATATATATATATATATAAAGGATCCGCCAATAGGGACGCTCGATCTTTGACAGCTCATGGCGGCCATGTTGTTTGTGGTAAAGTTGGCAAACGTAGTTGTTATTATTCAGTGTATCTTCACAAATCACCATGAACCAATTCAGCCGCGAGCAACATGTGCAAATCGTTAAAACTTATTACGAAAATCATTCATCGGTTCGAGCAACGTTCCGCGCGCTCCGCCAATTTTACGGTGCAATTGATCGTCCTGCTGAGTCGACTATCCGTCGTTTGATTAACAAATTCGAGGCAACCGGTTCGGTGAACAATCAGCCCACACCGACGCGTCGTCGAAACGTCCGATCTGCCCAGAATGTCGCCGCTGTGCGCGATAGTGTGCGTGAAAATCCGCGACAGTCAATTTCACGTCGCGCACAGGAACTCCGCCTTTCGGAAACATCACTTCGCCGAATCTTGCATCTGGATTTGGGCATGCATCCGTACAAGATCCAGCTGACACAAGAGCTCAAAATAAACGACCATAGACAGCGCCGTATCTTCGCTGATTGGGCTTTAGAGCAGTTGGAAGTCGACCCCGATTTTGGTCGCAAAATCATCTTCAGCGATGAGGCACATTTTTGGTTAAATGGGAATTTCAACATGCAGAATTGCCGTTATTGGGCCGAGAACAATCCATAGGAGGTCCACCAGGTCGCAATGCACCCAGCAAAGGTAACTGTTTGGTGTGGATTTTGGGCCGGAGGCATCATCGGGCCGTATTTCTTCGAGAACGACGATGGTGTGTCCATCACGGTAAACGGCGAACGATACAGATCCATGATAACGAACTTTTTCTGGCATGAAATCGACAATATGGATGTCGAGGATATGTGGTTTCAGCAGGACGGCGCTACGAGCCACACAGCGCGCGCCACAATGGATCTTCTGCACGAGCGCTTCGGAGGAATGGTTATCTCGCGCGGAGGCGACATCAACTGGCCACCGAGATCGTGCGATTTAACCCCACTAGACTATTTCTTGTGGGGTTTTCTTAAATCACAGGTCTACGCAAACCAACCACAAAACACTGATGCCCTCAAAGTCAACATACGCCACGCCATCGATGAAATACAGCCCGATTTGTGCGCCAGAGTCATTGAAAATTGGACTTCTCGTATGCGCGCCACCCAGCGAAGCCGAGGTGGACATTTGACCGATATTATTTTCCATACATAATGCCTTCGAATACTCTTTCAAACAAAAAATAAATTTCATTTATACCTCTCACACAACTTGCTTTATTTCATTTTAAAGATCGAGCGCGCTTATTGGCGGACCCGATATATATATATATATATATATATATATATATATATATATATATATATATATATATATATATATATATATATATATATATATATATATATATATATATATATATATATATATATATATATATATATATATATATATATATATATATATATATATATATATATATATATATATATATATATATATATATATATATATATATATATATATATATATATATATATATATATATATATATATATATATATATATATATATATATATATATATATATATATATATATATATTAATGTGAACAAAATATGGATGTCCAGTTGCTACAAAATGGATATCCAGTGGACGTTGATGGTTATCTAGGAACTGTGTACCTATCGTCCGCATATAACTAAATTTTAGAATGATTTACACAGGAAATAATGCCCGCTGTATAAATTATGTATAATATTGGTCCTAAAACTGAACCCTTGGGGTACGTCCGAAGATATAGGTAGAGCATAAGATAGATATATTCTCGTTCAAACTAACAACCTGTTCGCCAGCTTTTAGATATGAATGGATTTGACTGGATTGGTTGATCTAGAGTATCAAACATTTTAGAAAAATTTAAGAGAAAAAGCTTAGGATGTACTCTATCTTTATGAAACCCAGATTGGAGGTGTGACACCATATTATTGTTTATTACATACCTACCTAATCAGTATTTTGGGCTTGAACTACTTTTTCTAGAACTTCCGATAACAGGCCTACCTACTATAAAAGGTGAAGCTACCTTTCTCATATTTTTCCTGAAATTATTACACGTAAATAAAATTATAAGACGTGGAAGGTTTATGTAGAAGAATTGCATTAGTTTCTTAATACTTGCAGAAACTTTGATTGCAGCGGGATATCCTGTAACCTTCAGCTCATGCCATCTATCACTGGGGTGCTGAAGTTTGCTGAGACCGAAGGGCGTATTCCGGGAAGGCCCTGCCCATCTTCCCCTCCAAAAATTGCGGTTTTGGGAGGAGATTCATTACAAATTAGCAGAGTGGGGAGAGTGTAATGGCTGCCGTACTCCGTCAGATATCGAGACAGATAATAAGAGATATCTTATTATCCTGCAGCTTCTGGTTTAGTAATGCTTCTAATTTGATCCCATGGGAGACTCCGCCAAATAATCCGTGAAACTCTGACGCAATCATTTTCCAAGGATCACCTGAATTCTGCTCAATTAGATTTCGGGGCATTAGGAAATATTGCTGAGGCGGACGGAGCGTAGCTATTTTAACCTTTATTTAGTGCAAAATAAAGTTATTTATCATTATCAACCTAAATGTACCATAATAAAGGATCGGTCCTTCAATACAGCGCCAGCGCATCATTCCCAGTAGGTACACGATACTTATTGTACCTACAGGTTAGTTGACGTCATCTTGATTCTATTCATAGCACAAAGTACAAATTCCAAAAGTAGGTTTATATAGGTACCTACCTACCTGTATAGGTAATAAATATAAAAATATTTAGTAAACCTATGGTCTATGGTCTATATATACATGAAAGTATAGTGCTGAATATTTTTTGGAGTCACATCGCAGACCCTTGGATATTCAAACCCTCCAGTGGCGTTTTGTGAACAAGGGCTGCAGAGGCACAGAACACAAAAATATTAGAATATTAATAAAATTATCATTTAATTAATTAATATAATATAGTCGAATAGGCGTATAATTTTTAGTTATATCACTATATTTATGGTTTAATGTCGACCTCTGATGTAGTTTAAAGTTTAAAATGTCCGCCTGTTATAGGTTGATACTTATGATAATGACATATACCAATAATAACGTTTACGAAATACGTTTATTAATCTGAAGTAGGACCAATTTATATTTAATATAAATTCTACGTTGATAATATTGTTATAAGACATGAAAAATTAACGTTCATGAGCGATAACGTTAAAAGTCATAAATAGGAATAAGGTAGCTAAGACAAATAAGGCCCGGCTGGTAATAAAGCCCGGGGGCGGGGTGAGGCACTAATTGTAAACATCGAAATCTGCACTCACGTATTTTAGTTCCTTCCAATAATATGCTATACCGATAAATAGATGGAGCTCGCAGTCGAAATTTTTAGTTTCTGCGACTAGTGGAAATGTAATACCTACCGCCAATGATTCTCTTTAAAGGTAAACGTTTAAAGACCGAATTTGAAGATAATTTGCCAGCTTGAACACTTGATGGCTCAAGATGGTAGCGTAACCACTGAACTGTTCCTGCAGTTTATTCAACATTTGTCAAAATTCAAAATCGCACGGCCAATTCTGTTCGTCTTTGACGGAGCTGCCTCGCATCTTGATTACACAATTGTGGAAGAAGCTGATAACCATAAGATAACACTATTATATATATTATGATATATATTATGATATAATTCACCGGATTATTTACAAACTTCAAACAACAGCTCCTCCCACGTACCCATGCTGCCTTATCTTTCTGCAATAGAATCCCTTACAGTCTATTTCTCCAACTATTTATCCAAATTGTTTGAGGTACCTCCTGCAATGTTCTGTTTCTTCAGTCTAGGAACTGCCATTGACTGTCAGCAAAAGTATTTCTATAGTGACTGTGCGCGCGGTAAATCGAAGCACAGCTAACTGCATACATAACGTAACTTATCTAATTTTATTTGGAATTTTATAAATCATCGTTAAGGTGGCTTGCCTTTCGATAACTTTTTATAACATTTTGGCAGTTTTATAGATTTTTTGGTGCCCTAAACATTAAGCATCGCATCTCTATTCAACATCCAGTGAATATGTCAGTATATTATTATACTACATAATACAAAATAATCCTGGTCACGTTCCAGCAAGTGGACGCAATTAGAACTGTTATTGTTATTGAACGTCACATGTGCTGATCTGAAACTGACTGAAATGTGTAGAATTACTCGCAATTGGCTTAAAAACATTGCCTACGCGGCATACATGTCTAAATATTATATACCTCAATGGCTAATCTTCCTGAAATGCTGAATCACGTGCTATAACGAGATGCGTTATAGATCATAAATTTTGTTATGTTATTAGCAATGCTTTATCTTTATTTCATTTACACTGTGACGATGAGGTGTGAAAGAGACTTGTGAGGTCTTTGTGAGGTCTTTGTAATACCTACGTGTCATTTATTGTCAAAATTGTTTGTATACCGTTTGGATTTGTGTACCTCTTGCCTCATGCCACTTGCAATGTTCGAAAGAGTTAATGTTTATGCATAGCAAAGAATATTTCATCAAGTCAAACTAGTTGTTATTTTCCCAGAAACACGGATTTGAGAGCAAAACCTACACCACAAACTACACTGCGAATGAATTCAAGAATAATACTAATGTTTATTTGTATAAATAGTAAATACATAGGTAATATACCTATAGGTATAAAATATATAGGTACCTATTTTTTACATAACATAACACAATATAATTTCTAGCAGTGTACTATAATTAATAGATACCTATACTTAGAACCTATTAACAGTAAATATAAATATAACAAACGTAAGAGATAGATTATTAAATGTAGGAACAGAGTCTACTAAAGTCTTCATTGAGAGAACCGCTGTATTTCTGGAGATCCCTACGAAGGGTTCAGGCCCAGTAGGTGTCTCTAAAGTGCCTACTCGTTTCCCGGTACACCAGCATGTCCTGGGACCCATACAAGTCGTAAATTATTCCTTCGAGAGAGCGTCTCGAGGACGGTCTTGCATTCCAGAACCAGTTTTGAGCGCACTTCAACGGCACTAAGTGCCAAGATGGCAGCTCTACTGTCGGAGCATATATTGATTCTACCAGTTTTTGTGGGCCGGCTAGCAGCTCCAGCCCACAAGATAGAATCGCAAGCACCTCGGCCTGGAAGACAGTAGCATGTGCTACCAGGGCAAAGTATTTCTTTATTTGATCAGAGTCGGAAGAAACTCCGGCACCCGACATTCCATCTGCCCTGGATCCATCCGTATACCAGTTGGTCCCGTTGCGGATTACCGTCGGGGCGTTCTCTACCCCCCCACTCCTCGCGGTCAGGGATTACGACCTCCAGGAAGTTTAGGGATATAGTTTAGTGGGAATATGGTCACAACTCCTGAGTAGGACTGGGCATCGCTCGATGACCCTGTTCCACATGCGAGAGTTACCGAAAGAGCACACCTGTAGTTGGTCCAGTGTACGCAGTGTACGTCTATATACAGTATGCATGACTTCCAACTTATTAAATATTTGTAGTAGCATGAGATTTAATAGCACCTCAAAAGCTCTGGTGGGAGCCGTTCTCAATGCCTCAGTCATCCCCAAACACGCAAGTCTCTGGACCCTGTCCAGTTGCCTGTTCATCGAGGTCCATTCAACACAAGGCCACCACACAATGACCCCGTAGGTTAAAATGGGTCTGACAATGGTGCAGGAGAGCCAGTGGAGATCCTTGGGATTAAGACCCCAGCTTCCACCAAAGGCCCTTCTACACGTCCACAGTGTACACGTTGCTTTCCTGATTTTGCATGATATATGATCATGCCAAGATAGTTTAGCATCAAAGTGAACACCCAGATATTTCACCGTCTGGTGGTTATTGAAGACCACACTAGAGAGAGTAATCTCTGGTCGATTTTTTTGGTTCCTCTTTTTGCTGAACAGCATAAGCTGAGCTTTGTTTAGGTTTATTCTTAGGCCAGATATTTGGCACCAATTTTCAACTATTCGTATGGCTCTAGCCATAGGGCCACGCAAGTTGTCCCTGGTTTCACTGCATAGAATGACCAAGTCATCAGCATAGGCCTGTGCATACAGACCAGCGTCATTTAATTTTCACAGTAGGCTGTCCACTACAAGGCTCCACAATAGAGAGGAGAGAACCCTTTCATGAGGGCAGCAACCAATGTGTGTTTAAGACCATGCTTTTCTGCTTGGATGCTATTCATGCTTTGCGAAAGCATGAATCGGATCCAACCTAACAGGGAAGGCTCAACATCACGCTCAGCTAAGGAGCGACAAATTACATCAAAGGGGGTGTTGTGGAACGCACCCTCTATGACTCTCGTTTATTTTCGAGTGTACCTTCTATCTTGCGAACACGGTGGTGTAAAGCTGTTTCAGTCGATTTACCATTCTGGTAAGAGTACTGATGTACGTGAAGAGGCCGCATTACAAGTTGTTCCTCCATTAAGTGTCGGTCAATAAGCCTTTCTAGTGTCTTTAATAGAAAACTGGTGAGACTGATTGGCCTAATTGACTTTGGGTCGGTATAGTCCGATTGTCCCGTTTTTGGGATAAACACAACTTCCCTCCATAACGAGGGAACGTAGCTCCGCGCCAAGCAGGATCTGAATGTCCTGACAGGAACAGCGCTAGCGTGCTTAATCCATGTTGTAGTAGGGCCGGGTAAATTCCGTCCCTACCGGGCAATTTGAAAGGGGGAAAGGTCTTGACAGACCAGATTACCCTCTCAAAGGTTACTACTCTTTTGGCAGTGTCATAATCTATTGGTCCCGGCCTGCGCCCGGTATCCAAGTGATCATCATTCTGCTGTGTGTCCGCGAAATGCGTCCGGAGCAAGAGCTACACCGTTTCCCCTGCAGTTAAGGTGAACCCACCGTTAGGATATGCTAATGCGTCAATCCTGGCATTGGGGTCCTTAGACAGGATCTTGCATAGGCGTGTTGCGGCCGGCATTTCATTTATGCCAGTGCAGAATTTCCTCCAGCTTTCTCTCTGTGCCATTCGAAGGGCACATTTGTATTCGCGCTGGGAGTTGTGAGAAACTTTCCAGTCATTCGGATGTTTGTTACATTCGGCTTTCCTAAGAAGCCCACGAACTAACCTTCTTTATCTTTCCAGGGTACTATTTTACCAGGGATGTTTAGCATTCGAAGGCTTGCTTATCAGAGGGCAGCTTCCTTCGAAGCTTTCAACAACGGCTGCTGACATCTGGTTGACTGCAACGTCAATCTCAGCTGTATTGGCGAGTCCGTGTGGCATATCCCATGAGGGGAGCTCATGGGATCAATTTAGTTCCTCGTTTTAGAGGTCCCAGTTAGTAGCCCTTGGGTTTCTCGAGACAGTTATAGTCTTGGCGTGAGTTGCCTCTACATTGAATAAGATATGTCTATGGTCAAACACTGACCATTGCCGGATCCTATTAGCTAGGTTCGGCATGCAAATGGTGAGATCAATTACCGATTGACCTCTATTGCAGCTGAACACAGCCTTTGTTGACGATTTCTAGGTCGCTTAAGCCTATAAACTCAACAAGACTGCGGCCTCTGGGGTTATCTTTTCTGCAGCCCCCATGATGACAGTTGGAGTCGCACCCTAATACTAGAGGGAGACCACTGTCGTCACAGTATCTACTGAGTGCTACCACTACAGTTGGGGCAGCGTTTACATGAATGGGGAAGTAGGACGAACAGATGACAATATAGTGATCGCTCTTTCCAGCTTGCACCCTAATTTTTACTGCCATCAGATCGCGTGTGCATAGATCCGATAGGGGAAAACAATCAATACCACTTTTAATGATGCCTGCACGAGGATTCTCTGCAGAGGAGCAGAGCTGCTGTGTTGCAGGTTCGCCTGTATGAATCTGATTGAACTCTCAGCGTTCATATGCATGGGGGCTGTCCGAGTGCATTGGGGCTGTCGTCATCTGACGTCCCCAAGAGCTCATCTGCCTTATGGAGTTCTCCAGTGGGAGTATTATCTTCCTCGGAGTCCTCCATCTGCAGCACGTCCTTCACCTCCATTTGCCCTCCGAAAGTGTCCACGGAGGCAGCATTGTGCTCCTCCGTGACCACCTCCTTAGACTCCTTCAGAGCGGCACCATGTGGAGCCACATCAGAGGGAGTCAATGGTTCAGAATGAGGCGGATGATGCATTGATTTCATGGAGGGCTGCCCGCTTGTGGTGTTCGCTCCATAGCCTTTGAGTTGCACAGAGGCTCGGGTTGTTCCATAGAACAAGTGGAGGTCTCTATTACGTTGTTTTTACGTTGACGAATGATCTGTCCATCCCCGTAACAAGTAGGAGGCCTTAAGCCTCCTCCTTGCGCGCTCTGATGCGCCAGTTGGCACACGAAAGCCCAGGGTTCTGCAGCTCTAAGATCCGCAAAATATCCTGGTTTTATCGATGCCGACTAGGCACCCATAACGTTGCCCTTTCAAGCCTTAGGGCAGTTGTGTCGACTGCGATGAGCCCAAGACTGTTGTGTAGCTCCCGCAGAAGCCAATCTCGAGACGACGCATTGGCAGCGGTGATCAAAAGATGCTGCTGCCACAGCCTCGTCGAGAGAAATTGCGGAAGAGGAGAATTACTACAGGGCGGTGTCCGGAGAATCGCCTCAATTACGAAGTCAGAGAATTCCGCTATCTGGTCTTCCGTGAAATCAGTATGCGGATCATTCTTACGTGTGATCGCAATCCTGAGTGTCCAGTCGCCTGCAGCCTGGGCATAAGATCCCACAGACTCAGCACCTTGAGCGGTTCTGAGTCTTTTGTGGGATCTGCTCTGGCCTTCCGGCGTGGGCCCGGGGATACGCGGTCTTTTCGCACTTTTGGCTCCCGGAGCAGGGCCTTTGGTGCTCATGGCTTTACCTGGGGCACCAGCTTGGGAGCCCGAGGTTGCTGTACCCGCAGCACTGCTTTCTGCAGAGCCGCTGGGTTCTGTTCTGGTAAGGGCCGCAGCTGCTGCGGCCTTGGCCTTCTTCCTTCTCTTCCTTTCCGCCCCACAGACATTTGGCTTCCTCAGTTTGGCCCTGTCCAGAGATTTGGTCAGGTAGTCTACTGAGGCAGCCATGGCTGCAGTGGAAGGCGAGGACTGCATTAAAACAAAGCCATCGGGAGTAGAGGGCACCAAAGTGGAGACCACAGGTATCACAGGAGTGAAAGGCACCAAAGTGGAGCCTTTCGTGGAGGTAGAGGGGAATGTAAAGGCCATCGAAGAGCCCTTCACGGGTTGGGATGAGTGAGGCACCTCTTTGGAGCCATCACCTAGGGATAGGGTAGGAGGTGAGGAAATATGGCCCTCCTCTTGCCGTTTGTTTTTATAACAATTGTTCATCATGTTCCCATGAGTAGGCACTAATTAACGGTCATCCCCGGGTGAGGGAAAACTAATTTTCGACGACGGGGTCGCTTGGTACCTTCGCTTAGGTGAAGACTAGTCTCTCAAGAGGGCAGAACAAGAAAAATCCACCCTGATGAAAGTCACCCCGCCGGTCAACCACCATACTCGAGGGATTTGTTATAGAGGTTTACTCCTCGCGTGCCAGCCAGCGAAGGCAAGCACCCCGGTGAGAAGCAGCCTCAGCCTGCATATACCGCTATGCTTGCGTGGTCGTTATATCGTAACTAGACTGCATTTATTGGATACCGCAAAGAAGTATTTTCACAAAGGGGCGGTATGGTGTTACAATGGAAATGTTAATGTTAATTTTATAACACTGCACCGAATTAATGATTTGTGTGACATAACAAACCGTAAAACACGTTATTATTTATTAAAATGCTATGTTCACGTAATAATTTTTCCTGTGGAATTGTAATATTCGTGGTTATAACAAAATTATTTTAAAAAAATCATTTACTCCATACTAGGGTTTTTGCACACATATAAATAATGTATATAGTTTATGAGTTTATTAGCTATGTATCTTACTATTACAATGGTACTACAGGAGACAAACATCAACAAATGTTGCTTGGTTGAGGTTAATTTGGATGATTAAATTTCTAAAGGTTTATGTTCTTATTTAAAGTAATAACTTAACTGTTAATTCTATTGCCCACTTTATAAATAGTAACTGCTCATATAGTTAAAATTATATATTTGCAAATATATTAAGTATATTTATAATATTTATATATTTTATTTATACTGCTACAGTATAAATATACCATTGTCTATAGTATATTATATTATATAATTTAATAACAGACTCTATGTACTAAATAACTAAATATTTCGATTAATTTAACAGTGATTGACATAATGTGTTAACATTTGTAGGTATATACAACCTTCTACATTTTAAACAAAATAGAATAAATAATTATCATATGATTACTTGTATCATGAATATTGTTAAAATAGCCCATATTAATACACGATCTCTTATGGCAGGTTTTTTGGAATTTAGCGAACTGGTTGAAATAAGTAATTATGACATCTTTCTAATCAGTGAGAGTTGGTTGCGTAGTCAAGTACCTAATGATGTGGTTAGTATTCGTGGATACTCTCTTGTGAGGGAGGATAGACCAGGAGATTTCAGAGGTGGAGGAGTATGTATTTATATAAAAAGTAATATTAAATATCAGAAAAGTGAGGTAATTGTTAATGATACACTGGAACAACTTTGGTTAATAATGACTTTGTTTAAAAGAAAATATTGCGTAAGAGTTTTATATCATCCTCCCAATACAAACATTAAAAATTTTCTGGATTTTTCTGGATTTGTTTGATACCATTTCAAATATTATAGCGATTTGTGATGATATAATATGTATGGGGGGATATTAATATTAATTTATTGGATTTACTGAATAATAGTACAGTACAATTTACTAATTTGATATGAACTGAATGATTATGAACTTTCCCAACTAATAAGTGACCCCACACGTTTTTCTATAAGTAAAATTTCCTAAATTGATGTTGTAATCTGTTCTGGTGTGGTTGACTAGTGCCGTTTGTACTAGTGGTGTAGATCATTACAATAATTTGCAGACAGACCATGAATTGATTTTTTGTAACTTCAATAATATCAGAGAAAAACTCTTACCAGTATTTAAGACGTATCGAGATTTTAAATATTTTTTTTATGATGCATTTAATGTAGATTTAGAATCTCTTGCTTTGGGGAATATGTTTTTATGCCTGAAATAGAAAACAAGCTTTTGCACTTTAACAATTTAATAATCACTTTGTTTAATAAAACATGCACCACTAAAAACTGCTAGATGTACAAAACCGAAGGCACCGTGGTTAACAGATAATGTCAAATTAATGATGAAGATGAGGGATTAAACTCTACAGAAATATAAAAATTCGGGCAGACTGGAACATTTAATGGCTTAC